>JXTB01000290.1:377755-414074 GCA_002914805.1 Parasponia andersonii
GAACTGCTCGAACAATTTTTATGAATCCGTAGACCTCTTAGGAATAAATTGATGAGCTTGCTTGTTAGTACAATCCTAGGATGAATATCCAAAGTACTGGCATAGTGAGAATCCTCGATACCTAAATCCCTGCGTATTTCTTTTCAGATGTCTAGTAGTGATGAATTTAGGGAAGAGAATGCATTTTCCGGAGATTCTGACTCAACTGTTAGTTCCATAAACCTTGAAGACTACCTTAAGCCGGAACCCGAAGTAGAAATAACAGGGGTCAAGCGAAATAGTCCTCGCATAGGCGATCTCCCACAAGACCAGTGGCCTCAACATATCAGGGATGCCCTTGCATTTTCATCAGGCTATCAATATGTAGAGGGGAATTGGTCATGTACCAATATAAGAACGAGCTGCACATCGAAAAAACTCAGCAAAATCGCGAGCAGTTATAAGATCACCATACCCCTTCGCCTACCTATGGAATTTAACGACCACATACTCCCCCACATGGACTCGCTTCTTTTTCTGAGGCAGTTCTCAAGTGTGGCGTGCATCTCCCACTTCATCGATATATAAAATCGATTATTGACTACTATGGGGTCGTCCCTTTTTAATTGACCCCTAATACCTATAGATACATGGTAGGTTTGTATATACTGTACTATAAATTTGGTTTAGAAACCCCTTCACCTGAAGAATTCGCTTGGTTCTACCAAGTGAAATCAAACCCGTCAGATCTTGGCTTCTTCTATGTGAGTAAATGGTCGAACCAGGCAATAAAAATGATCTACGGTGTTCGCAACAACATGGGAAAGTGGAAAAATCCATTTTTCTATTTTGACTATGCGGCTAACGGCTTCTTTCAGAATCCCGGTACGTAGTCTTCCAATTTATCGCCTTTTTTTCTATTTTTTCTTTTATATTGATCGCATTCGAATGTCATTGTAGATAACAGGGATCGACCCGGACTCTCTAGGGAACAGCTCGCAAGGGTATATAAAATCAACGACCTTCCAATTGAGGAATTTAATTGGAAGGTACTAGGTACTTCAAATAACCTGGTCGCTTGCTGTCTGCTTCCAAAGGGAGCCGCATTCCCAGACCCCCTGGTTCTTTTGTATAAACCATCGAGCTCGAAGAAGAAGCCAAGGAAAAGGACGGATTTAGGTGCCTCATCTTCAAGAATTAGAAAACAAAAAGCACCAGCCACCCCTCCAACCTCAAAACCTTCATCTCCAGAGACAGCGTCACCACTAGCTCCTCAACCAGCTCTACAAGAAGAAGGTAATCACACGCATTCTAATTACCCTTATATTATATCTCCTCGCTCACTGACACATCTGTACAGAGATGGTCATCGGTAGCGGCTTGCGAGCACCACCTTCAACTCTCAGGTCCATGGCAAAAACCAAAATACCCGAGAGTACTCCACCATCGAAAGGGAAGGAAAAGGTCGACAGCTCGAAGAAAAGAAAAGTTGCCTTCGAAGACTTCCCAGCAAGCTCGCCTCCACCACAGCCTCATCCAACGAGTCATCCTGAACCACCAACTGAGGCTGCCACTTCTTCAGAACCGATCCTGGCAGATAAGGGTGAAGAGCTCTTCGTACTCCTCAACCAATTACCAGAGAAGGCTGGTATGAGCGCAGCCTTCATTGATAATTTACCTATTATTAACTTTAAACCGACACTATTTATACCCTCTTGTAAGGGCTTAGGTAAAGCTTTTATTGACATTAGAGTTGAAGTTGTTTTTCTGCTTAGTGCATCTGTAATCCTATTTGCCTTACTCGGGTGGTACAAGATTTTACAATCATAATCTTTCACTAACTCAAGCCATTTACGTTGCCTCATGTTCAACTCTTTCTGAGTGAATATGTACTTCAGGATTTTATGATTGGTATAGATTCGACATTGAGCCCCATATAAGTAGTGTCGCCAAAGTTTGAGAGCGAATAGTACAGCAGCAAGTTCTAGATCATGAGTTGGATAGTTTTTCTCGTGCTCCTTTAATTGTCGAGAACCATATGCTATGACCTTTCCATTTTGCATTAGTACTGCTCCTAGTCCCAGCTTCGATGCATTACTATAAATGTCGAACTGTCGTTCGTTTGATGGGATGGTAAGTATAGGTGCACTGGTAAGCCTATTCTTCAACTCTTGGAAGCTTTATTCACACTTCTCCGTCTATTCGTATTTCTTTCTTTTTTTTGTAAGGGTCGTGAGGGGAGTAGTGAGCTTTGAAAATCCTTTTACAAATCTTCGGTAATAGCCAGTTAATCCCAAAAAACTCCTCACTTCAGTCACAGTTTTGGGTGCTGGCCAATTGTTCACTGCCTCTATCTTCGAAGGATCTACGGCAACTCCTTCCTTTGCAACCACATATCCTAAGTATTAGACTCAGTCTAGCTAGAATTCACACTTAAAAAATTTGGCATAGAGGCAGTGTTCCCTTAACGTCTGTAATATGAGTTTGGGGTGTTGTTCTTGTTCCTCATGAGACCTTGAGTAAATCAAGATATCATCGATAAAGACTATGATGAATTTGTCCAAGTATTCCTTGAACACTCTATTCATCAGGTCCATAAATGATGCAGGAGCATTGGTTAGCCCAAAGGACATCACTAAGAACTCATAATGCCCATATCGCGTTCGAAAGATAGACTTCAGAATATCACTCTCTTTAATTCTCAGCTGATGATATCCCGATCGCAAATCGATCTTTGAGAAAACTGCAGCTCCTTTTAATTGATCGAACAAGTCCTCTATCCTTGGCAAGGGATATTTATTCTTTATGGTCATCTTATTCAATTCTCTATAGTCGATACACATTCTGAATGTTCTATCTTTCTTCTTCACAAATAGCATAGGTGCGCCCCATGGTGAGTGACTTGGTCAGATAAAACCTTTGTCTAACAACTCTTGTAGTTGAGTTTGTAGCTCTTTAAGCTCAGCAGGTACCAACTTATAAGGTGCTTTGGAAATAAGGGCAGTACCAGGCAGTAATTCGATCTCAAAGGAAATTTCTCGCTCTGGCGGTAGTCCTAGCAGATCATTGGGAAACACATCAATGTACTCCTTGACGATGATTACATCTTCTGGCCTCTTCTTTTCTTCTTTACTCTTATCTAGAATATTAGCTAGATATCCTAGATACCCGTTACTCAACATTCTCCTTGTTTGCATTGCTATGATCATCACTCGAGATTACTTCTTAGTATCTCCATTATAAGTGAACTTTTCTTCTCCTAGAGGTTTGAACGTGATTCTTCGACTTCGATATTTAATGTTAGCATTATACCTTCCTAAAAAGTCCATTCCTAGAATGATATCATAATCAATCATTCCTAGGATGACTAGGTCAGTATATAGCTCCCTAGTAGCTATAATTATTGGAACATGTCTTATCCAATAATTCGTTGTCAAAGTTTCACCTGAAGGTAGAGCTACATCTAAAGTTCTAATCATTCTATCACTATTCTGAGTCATTCTTTTGGAAAACACATGTGACACAAAATAATGCGTTACACCAGAATCAAATAAGACATATGCATTTTGAGTGGCAATAGACAGTTGACCTGTGACCACATTAGAGGTTCCCACATTTACATTCTCCCTCGTAAAGGTGTAGACTTGGGCAGTGGTTTCTGTAAGTGCCTCCAATCTTCCTTGACCAATCTGGGATCCTTCAAGTTTGATCTGCATATTGTGAATTTGAGGTCCTTGCGGCTTAGACGTGGTTGGCAGGTTAGCTTGATTATGTTTACTGTAGCAGTTCTTAGCATAATGACCCTTATTGCCACAGAGGTACAGGTGTTTAAGCCAAGGTGACATTCTCTAGGGTATTTCTCTCCACACTTAGGACATGGTGGAAATTCTACCTTGGCCTTCTTTTGCTGTTGAAGTTCTCCTTTTTGGTTTCTTTGGCCACAAAAATTATTCATTCTCTTCTTTCCACTATAATTATTGCAGTCGTTAATGTTGTTGTTCTGGATCTTTTTATGGCCGAATTGGGTCCCAAATTCTTTTGGTTGTTATCTTGATTCAGTTTGGCTTAACAACATTGGTTCTTCTTTGATTCAAAATATTTTTGTCGTTCTTCCTTGGCTTGGGCAAGACGATATTCTGCTCTGAGTGCCCTTCCAACACATTCTCCAACTGTAGTTGGTGAGTTGTCGCCACTATCAATGACAATTGCTAATTCGGGGCGAAATATTTCAAGCATCCTCCTTACTCGTTCTTCTTCAGTGGGTACCAAATAAGGATATAGTCTTGCAAGTTGGTCGAACTTTCGTATGGCCTCAGTGACTATCATATTCCCTTGTTTGATATTAATGAATTCATTTTGTTGGACCCGCATCGCTATACGATTATAGTATTTTTTGGTTGAATTCATGGATGAAGTTATTCCATGACATTTCTCTGATATTTCTTCTCATTTTGACTGTCTCCCACCAATATAGTGCATCGTTCTTCAGGACATAAGACACACATAATATCTTTTCATGGTCACTAAGGTTCATAAAATCTAGGATGGTTTGGATTGACGATAACCATTCTTATGCCACCAAAGGATCCGTCGATCCTTCAAACTCAACAGGATGCATCTTTCTGAAGCGTTCATAAAGTGGTTCTTGGCTGTTGTATTGGTTCTTCCTCTTGAGGCAGAGGTTCTTCATTGTCCACTTAAGGTTCTACATTCTCTCAGCGTTGTTGCCTTAGTTACTCTTGAAGGTTCCTCGTCTCTTCTTCTTAAGCTTGGAGTTGTTGTTGTAAGTTAGCTACAAGATTGCTTAGGTCAGGTGCTTCGAGTGCATTTATTGGACTTGCTCGTGGTCTTCCTCTTCCTCTTGCCATTTTTTTTTTTGTTTTTAGTTGACTCCTATTAGTTAAAGGTATTAATAGTTATCTCAACTTTAATTATGAGGAAAAAGGATAAATTAAGTAATAAGACATACATTGTTTCATAATTATATTATTTCATTAATTAAGGTATAAGATAAGAACATATAAACATTTCTAGTCTACTCTTATACTTAATCTCTCCTATTAGTGTTTGAAGGTTCACTAGGGTTTTCTTCCAGATCCTCTTTTGGGTCCTTTTCAGAGTCTTCCTCATTGTCAATAGTGTGTCATTGTCCGGTGGGCATGGTTCTCTCTGCATCTATTCGTGGTCGCACTCTTCTTTGCTCTTCTCTTAGGTCTCCTTGTTGGGAAAGTGTTCTTGTGGCATTCCCGCGAGATGATCCTTCAGCCATACTTTGTTCCATTTCCCTTTGATATTCCTCTTCCGCATGAATTACCTCTGAACTAATGCATTCAAGTTTCATATCAATAAGTGGGTTCCGCATAAGTCTTCGGATATGACTTGGGACTCCATTCCAATAGGTCATAAGCAGGATACTATTAGGCCATCTAGAAGGGAATAAGCGAACAACTTCCTTGGAAAAATGGATGTTATATTCTTCCATAGATTCGCCAGGCCAGGATTCCCATCTGTTTCTCACAAAGTCAAAAGCTCGTTCATGTAGTTGTGTCTCTGTTGTTGAAATCTCTATTGGATTGTTATGGTATTCTATTTGTGAAAAGTGTGCTATGATTAATCTGCAGAACATTTCCCAACTTATATTGTCTGTAATGTGTCCTGATGCTCGCTACCATACTCGAGCATTATTTCATAATTGCATGATTGCAAGAGTGATCCATTCGTACTCTTAGATACGACATGCTTGTAAAAGTTGTTCCATTTCATAAAGTCAATTCCCTAACGTTTTGGGTGTAGATTCTCCCAAGTAATATGGTGGCCATTCTGCTCTAAAGGCAGCCACTACTGTGGCTCCAAAAAGTTGAGATTGAGCAATCTCTTGGTCTATCGGAATGTCGATTATTGGGGCGTCCATTACTATTACATAATACATTCTTAAGATTAAATAATGTACTAAGCAAAATTCTACTTACTTGAGTTGTCTGAAATGTTACGGAGGGATGGGAGGTAGGATGGCAGGATACCCGCTCTGATACCAACTATAACGACCAAACTTTTTCTGACCGTTAACTACTTACCTTCTTAGCTTAAAAAAAATTTAGATGCTGAAAATTCAAAAAAAAAAATTTTTAAGAGATTTATATTCATAACTAACAATTTACTTAAATTTTGAAAATAAGTAAATGCTTCTCAGTGGTTAAGTACCCTTTATTTAAATTTGGTTATAAACTTTTTATTAAGGTAATTTAAATAATGCGCAACCATAAAGGGCTCCAAGGTGAGGAGGGGGGTCATATACGAACTACTTAAGTCTCAAGCTCTCCTTAGACAGTTTAGGTCTTTTTCACAGAACCCCTTATATTTTACATTTATTTAAATCAAAATATTTTCTCTTTTATATCTAAAAAAAACGTTTGTTTAACTTCTATCAAATCGAAATACATTTTCAAGTTCAATTTGATTAAATCATGCATTACGAAATAAAATGCCAAGTTATAAGTACGTCTTCAAACAACATCAAGCTTACATAATTGAAATCATTTGTCTCATAATAAAACATATGCAGAAGTAATTTTAATGGCGGAATTCCATTGCCCGTACCTCGTATCATCCCCGCCTCAATTCCAGCGAACCCATCAATCAAATCAGAGGTATCTTTCCTTTGATACCTATAATATGGATACTCATAAAATGTGAGCTTTCGCTCAGTAAGTACAATGAAATTCTCACAAAATATTTTACTTATGAACAAACAATTTTCTTTTTTTTTTTTTAAAAGTCCAGTTATGCTGTTTTATGAAATCATTACTTTACACTTTATTATAAGATATTGTATCATGATCTTATCTCATTCTTGATTGTAAAGTCTTTTATCTTTCTTATGGGCTCTGGTGTACGTACCGAGTGTGCACTACCAAATGGGAAATCAGGGAAGCTACCTAACTAAAAACGCCTACGGTCATAATCTTAACATACTTTTCCTCAGGAATCCTCGCTTAGGGGAGGTCGGTCTTATCTTCTCTCAGATATCCTCACCTAGCGGAGGTTAGTACGACACATTTAAATTCTTTATCTTATTTAGTCTTTTCTTAATATGAGTGGGTACGTTTCAATAAATCCAAACTTATATTCAACTATCATAGCATTTCTTTTATTAAAGTATGTTGAAGTATGATAACATTGTAAAGCAATCATACATCATTTTTTTTATAGCATAGGAAAAATATCTTTATAAGCATATATTATACATAGGTCATACAATAATAATATAAAGGTAAGTTAATACATGAAATTAATTCAAACATATCATACTGTAAACATGAAACGTTTTCAACCATCCATGCCATAGGTGAAATTGTACTTACATCATAATATGATTGTCCTAGTTCTATTCGTTATTTACGTACGTCTAGATCGAAGTTTACCCTGACGTATACGTATTCTATTTGTTAGAGAAAATTTAAACTGGCCTTATACTATTTTTTTTTTTACTTCTAATTACTTAATGGGCTTAAAACATTTAAGACTCAGTCTTGATCCAGCATAAAACTTCATATATGAGAAACAATGTCACGCTATATTCATTGACTAATTTATAATTTCACTTAGAAAGATGAAATTTGATTCTCCTTAACCTTAATCATAGTGATCTTTTTAATCTATTAATAATTTAGTTGTTAATTTGATTAATATCATCCTAAATCAATTTAGTTTCCTTAATTATATTTCTTTTCATCAAATACTTTGAATTATTCTTAATTAATTTCTTTATTCGTAATTAAGAGTCATAATATAATAATTGAGTCAGCCATATTAAGGGATATACAAAATTTAATATCTAAAATCATACTTAGACTAAATATTATTTAGTATTGATCGCGATTTTTAGACCTATCACTAAACTTAGGCACAATACAATTAGAGACATACATTATTTATTTCCTATAATTGATTTCATGTCTTAAATTTAAGTAAATCTTTTCTTATCCCAAATAGAGATCTAAAATATATATATTTTTTATTTATTCTTATACCAAATTTTCAATCCAATATTTCAAGTTTTAATAATTTACATTTTTACCCAAAATCCTAAGATTTCTAACATTTATGCCCTCTAATGGCAAATATTGAGTTATATCTTATTATTCTTTTTTTTTTTGTTAAAGATTCTTCCTTTATTTACTTTTACAATTTAAAATAGTCTTTAAATTGCCTAAAATAATATTTTCACATATTTGACCCATATTTTATCAAAATTACACTTTGGACCCAAATACACAAAATTTTTGCATTTTAGTCCTTCCAACTTTTGAGCAAACATCTTTAATGTTTGGAAAGCATTTCTAATGGGTAAAAATCTGTTCTTAAGGATCTAAGTCTAAATCAATAAGTTTGGTTCATTTTCATGCATATTTTATTTAGGGTCTTACACTAAAAAAATTCTTCCACTTTTTGTGTTTAGTTATTTTGATTTTACTATTATTATTATTATGAAGTATTTATATTTAGAGGCTTAAGAAATCAACAAAATTAGTCTCAATGTAATATAAATTATATAACATCTAAAGTAGGTCAAATATGTTATTACTTATTTATTCTTTTATATAATCTATTTAAACACATAACAAGCAAGGTGAGTGAATAAATACCTTCCAAGTTTGGATCTTCTTTCTTACGTCTCCACCACAAAATTAAGTGATCTCTTCTCTTGATTATAATTCTAAATTTCTAGAGTCGATGGATAAAATATTGTATCTCTTGTGAATTTGGAAGAAAGTTAGATAGAAAGACTTTTTTTTTTTTTTTTTTGAGAAGGAATAATTGGAAATATGAAGATAGTTTTGGCTAAGTAATTTGAATGGTTAATCATGGATTTGAATTGCTAAATGAATGATCTATTTATAGGTCATCCATGAAAGGTATCTAATAATACATACTTTCACATTCCATTAAATAATCTAAGTATCATTATTATCAATTTATCAATATATCTTCTCTTCCTACTCCATTACCTTACCTTTTACTTTATTTTTTACTCATTCACTACTTTTGTCTCTAATCTTTCTTCTTTTTCAATTATTTGGAATCCAATACCACTAGCTCCCAAAGAAATTCTCCACTATATTAATCTTTTTTATACCTTTTGAATTATTTTGAAAACAAAAGTTACTAATTAGTTTTGTCTATGTCTTCCACTTTGAACTATGTCCACTAATTTCCAAAGAATATTTCCATTATGATTTTTCTTTTTTCCTACCTTTTGAATTACCCATTAACTTTATCTCTTTCCTTTTCTATTCTACTCATTTAAAGTTATTACCTTCCTAAGGTAAAACTTTACTACTTTTCATCTTTTTCTATAACTCATTTTCTACCCTTAGATTGATTTGTCTACTTAATTCTTTATATACTTAAATCCTAACCATTCAAATTATGGCATAGTACTATTTTGGTGCAACCATTAACTTTAGATTATAAAATGTAACAATTTTAATGTGACATAAACATGTCACATTTCTAATTAGGTTATATTGATGTACATAATATAATTATTGTATAATCAATTTATTATTAAGGAAAACTAATTTAGAAATTCTAAGTTAAAATGTGGATTAACTACGGTTTTCTCACGTAATAAAATTTAACATAAAAATAATACTACGTACATAATTTCAAGTATTTGTGAATGCAAACTTAATAAAATTCGACACTAAGTATATAATTATTCTACTAATATTCCAAATCTAAAAATTCCTAGGGGGTGACAGAGTAAATGTTTATGTAGCCTGAAGAAAGACTGAAATGGGCATGCAGTGTATTAGAATTGTATTAGAAAAGGATGTTAGGTGCTCTACACTAGTATTGGAATAAAAGAGAGCAAGCTTAACCAAACACTGTATGACCAAGTTTTAGAAGGGGAGAATTAGAGGAAGAAGATATTATCCCCGAATGAGACTGATGGAAATTATTGACGCTAGTTTTTTGACAGAGATTTTGCTCAACATGTAGAAATCTTGAGCTCTTTCTTTATTAACATATATTTTGATCCTCTAATCTCTTCAAGAATTGATTTTGACATAGGTATTAATTTATTTGTTTGAAGTCCAAGAAACAAGCCTCTAAATATTGTCATACATAGTGGTATTGTTCCTCTTTTGTCGGTCATGAATTGTTTGTTGAAGCTTCTTTAAATCTTAACGCATACTGTATATGCCATCATCCATGATCAGAGGAAGAAGACATTATCCCCTGGTGAAATCCTGAAGGAGCGCTTGAGGACAGTAGAGGAGACAGCATCTCTTATGGCGAGAGCAGAAGTGAAGAAAGGAACTCTGACATCAGTAAACAGGCAACCGGACTATGAGTTCTAATGCTCTAGGAAGCGTTGGTGAGCTTTTTGATCCATCAACAATACCCGCCGCAGTGTTCGCATAGTGCCCCATCCTCAGTTAGCGGAGAAATAGTGGTGAATCAGAGTCTTGTTTTTCCTTGTACATTTGATTGATCCTTTGCTCCCATGGAATTCAACTCCATGTCTATAGACCTCCATATTCGAGTAGCGAACCCTTTCTTTCTTTCTTTTGAAGTAAATAAAGCTTGGGGGAAACTCTGGAGCATTTTGTAGTTTCTGTTGTTGAGATTTAGCAACCCCTTCATGTAAAATATGGTTGAAGATTTTTGAGTTCTAGCTGAGGAGCTTTTAAACTTTGTCTACATCATGGTGTTTGAATTGTAGTTTTTCCTTGTGCTGAGTTTCAAATATGGTTATAGTTTCCCTTTAAAAATAAATAAATAAATAAATGAATCTGTGGTTACAATGTCAATACATAAATTTTCAGTAATGCGTTCAAATGATTAACCAGACAGCAGGCATTTGCCCCGGATCAGTCGGGGCAGGATGCGAGCCGGGAGTAGTCCCAGAGTCAAGTGGAACCCGCCCCAATTATTATTTACTTTTAATCCCCAACTCTAAAACCTTATTCTCTGGAAGTGTTTTATTTTTTATTTATTTTATTTTTTTATGAATGACTTCTATTCGTAATTCCTTGGTTTATTGTAATAATATTTTCCAATCTTGGTATTGTGAGCATTCTAATTTACATATGAGTTTTGTTTTGGTTCTAAAGAAAAAGCAAATTAGGACAATAATCTTACACATTTTTCTTTTATAAGTAATTTGGGAGTTTTTTTTTTTTTTTTGAATTCATTTTTCTGCATGTCTGTACACCACGCATGATCACAATTAAGTAATCGGCTAATCCTTATTTCCCTTTTTCTTGTTCTTTTTCTTTTTAAATAATCTCCTTATCAATCAGCCAACTAATTATATCACGTCCACGCGCATTGCAACTTAAATTCACATAGGACAAGTAAATACTTCTTGATTGGGATTGCCATTTTAATGGGCCTCTAAATGTATAAGCCCATAACGTTACATCTTGTTGTTGATCCCTTTAAAAGTATGCCTTTTTAGCTAAATAGCCGAATTTCGGATTATAGTTTGCAAAATAACCCTTTTTCAAATATAATTAAACAATAACTAAAATTTGAAAATTATTTAAAGAATAGCCATTTTTCACATTTATTATATCAAAATATATTGATTTATTTTTTGAAAAATGATTTAGTTTTCTTTAAAAAATTGATTTATTTTAAAAAAAACTAATTTACTTTTTCAAAAATTGTTTTATTTTATAAAAAA
The DNA here is from genome assembly GCA_002914805.1 of Parasponia andersonii. Taxonomy (NCBI): domain Eukaryota; kingdom Viridiplantae; phylum Streptophyta; class Magnoliopsida; order Rosales; family Cannabaceae; genus Trema; species Trema andersonii. Next base: position 389,433 of record JXTB01000290.1, read on the forward strand.
TTGATTTCTTTATTTAGTATATCAAAATATATTGATTCATTTTTTAAAAATTAATTTATTTTATAAAAATAATAGATCAACTAAAAAAATGGCTTTTTAAAGAATATTTATAAGAAATGACCTATTTTCTAATATCAATTTAAAAATGGCCATTTTGTTTATACTTATTTAATAAATGATTGTTTTATAATTTTATTTTGATAAATGAAAACTTTTTAGATGGTCTCTTTTTTATAAAGTAAATTAATTTTTAAAAAATAAATATATATATTTTGATATCTAAATATGAAAAACGGCAATTTTTTAAATCATTTTCAAAACTCTACTATTATTTAACAGTGTTTGAAAAACAATTTTTTTGCAAACTATGATCCGAAATTCGATCATTTCCATAAAAATCTCTTTCTTTAATCGCACATTATTTCAAAAAATTAAGTTGAAACTGACATTTTAAAGCCAATTAATTAAATGCAATATCATGTATATTTACTACCACTTTTTAAAACGAAATAACCATCTTATCCTTACTCAAATATTCCATAGCTTTTCATTTTTTATCTAAACTCTCACACAATCTCTCTCTCCCTCATCTTATTTCATTATTAGTCAAAGAACAGTTGCTGACGAAAACAAGGACCTCAATTCTTGATGGCAACAGTGCGCAACCTCAATTCCTGATGATGGTGGCAACTTTGACGGATTTTTGATGTCGATAGTGACCTTGATAGATTCTTGAAATCGATAGTGATCTTGATGGATTCCTAACTGATTCCATCTAAAAAGTGGTAGAATATAATGGTGATATTAAGTCCAATTAAATATTTGAAAAAAGTGATAATTGCCTATTTAGCTCTATCATTTCGAGTAAATTAGTAGAAAAACGGTGCCTTATAAAGTAATTACACATATATGGTACCTCTTTTTTTTCATATATAAAAATACCACCTACACTTTCCCTTCTAATTAACACATGTTGATCTTCAGAAGCTTTTAACATCTAACTGGCCACCATACAAGACGACTCTTGCTTGGCTACAGAAGCGGGTCAAAGCCCATGTGGCCAGTGTATGGAGTGTCACCCGCACGGCCAACATGCCGGGCTCTTCCTGTGCAGCCAATGTATGGGTTGCCAACTGTGCGACCAATGAGCGGGTCTCCCTGCCATGGCACACACGAGCAACACGCACATCTCTTAGCATGCGCCGCCTTATACCGTTACTAAACCAGACATTTTTTATTAAAAAAATGAAAATCTATAACATAATTGTTAAATAGTTTTTCTCAAAAACTAAAACAAAATTAAAAATCAAACGAATTTTTATGTATAATTTTATCAATAAAACATAAATATAAAAAAAAATCAAGGATATACTAGAATCATAATCAAAAATAAAAAATACATAATCATAAACTCATAATAACATCTAATTGATTATCATTTAAACTCATTAAATCAATCAATCATTATATATAATAAAGCATAGTCATAAACATGAACAAAAACAAACATAATCAAAAAGATCATCATAGAAATCAAAAGATCACCAAACACTAAGAGAATTAATATGAACAAGATTTGCTAAATAATCGAGAACCTATACTTTAGTACCAATTGTTGGAAATGTCGAAAAGTGATTTCAAAAAATGATTTAACTAAAAACGATTTCAGCAATTTTGTAAGCAAATCAAGGATGCAGTGGAATTAGTATTTTAAAATTTTTCTTGAAATTTTATAAAATAAAACATAGGATTGTTGATCTAACATAAATTAATTTATGGATCTTGATTTATATAAAACCTAGAAATACTTCATAACCATTGAATCTTCCCGTCTATTCTCCAAAATGCATTTAATGATCCAATATATGGGCTCCTTCTTCATTCCCAAAGAGAAATGAAAGGAACGAACTGGAGGACATTCTTCCTTGTTCTTGACTACACGACTACGATTATATGTATCTCACCCTCGGTGGCTATGAACGAGCTCGGAATTTCTCCCACGGTGGCTCGGTTCTCTCACACTCTTTTTTTCTTTCTCTGTCACATGAAATCTACAGTCAATAGACTGTTATAGGCATGTAGCTTTCTTATAGAGGCTTAGGAGAATTTTTCTCTTAAGTATTAAAGAGGTATTAACCCTATTAACTTATTAGGCTTAACTGACTATTCGATTATTATTGGGCTATATGTGACCCAGACAAGAGACCATATAAATCTAAATAGTCTAAGCTCCAACAAGCCAATTACTGATAGTTATAATTAACTCTTAATTATGACTGAGCTTTATCTATTAATATTGTGGCACTTCATTATAGGCCTAATATTGCACTCTTAGACTAAATGTCATATATTTTTTGTAAAAGTAATTAATATTTTAATTAACTTAATCCATTTAGCATATATTATACCTACAGATATACTCACGATGCAATATCATACTAATGAGGTAAAATTACCGTATTACTCTTCTAGTACATATTTACCTTTGAGTAGTAAAATTACCGTATTACTCCTCTAGTACATATTTACCTTTGAGTTGTCATTTTTTAGCTAATAGATAATAATTAACTATAGTATTTATAACTGCCCATACAAACATAGTAAACTTCACAAAATGAATACCTAGCGTCGAGTTTTATTATTCAAGTTATTAAAAAAACTCAAAATGACATTATATAGATAGTTTTCAATTCATGAAGAGCGTTCTCGTCAATTTACAAATCTCATTTGCAAGATATCAGAGTTTGAACCATAAAACAAAACTAGTCTTTTAATCACTTAAAAAGATAACACTCATGAAAGCAAGTCTGACGATCACTAAGATTAAGGTAATCTTATAATAATGCTAGATTAACGAAAGATAGAATATTGAGTTACATCATAGAATATTGAGTTACATCACTTAACCTCAAATTCTATTTTCACTTGGTTCAGTTCAATGCACTTATAACTTTCTTATAATGTACTAGTGTCTCTATCTGAAGTTAAACACTTCGATCATTAGAGACTTCATCAATACCATTGAAATAGATAACACTATATTCTTTAGCAAAATAAATTATTCCATATTTATTTGTAGAATGTGAACCTTTTTATATAGATATACTGAAATAAAGAATTTAGTTTTTCACATGTAAACACTTTACATGAATAATTCTTTATTACTCATTATTAGCTATGGAAACTTTTAGACATTTACGTAACAGAAAATATACACATCACATATATATATATATAATTGGGACATAATATGGAATTTATTAATAATAAATAGAATATACTTAAATCTAATAAATATTGTTAAAAATACCTAATAAAAAATTACTTTCTAGGGCATATTCCTAACATATATAAATATATATACATGGGCACTACTCTAGTAAGGCTTTTTTTTTTAATTTATCTATAGATATTGTTTTGCCTAATTAAAAATTCATCATACATATCTTTTTGTGGTCAAAGGTAGAAAGAGAAAGAATATAAAATAGTGTGCAAGTATTAAATAATATATATTTATTTTTTTTTTCAACTACTCAAATCATGGTAATTATTAAATAATCATCTAACGATTAAAAAAATTATTTATACATACCAAAGTACTTATATATACATACTAAATAATGACCCTATATACACATACACACACAAAGAGTTCAACTTTTGATTTCTTATTAGAAAATTGCTTAGACATTTATTGGCAATAGTAACAAATGATTACTTGCAATGGCAGAGCCAGAATTTTTTCTTAGTATGGGCAAAAGATAAATTTTTTCCTTTCACAATAATAACACATAATTTTACATTTTATAATAACAAAATTTATAAAGGACAATAAAATGCATTATATTTACTCTCCACAAATTTTTATTTTTTAGAGACACTATGTAATACCCTTGTTGTCATATTATATAGATGAAATACACTTTATAATCTTTATTTAAAATATCTGTTTTTGGTCTTCACTAGTTGGGAATAAGGAGTGTCTTCCCCAATTCACTTTGTATGATCTCAATTTTTTTTTTTTAACATTGAATAGAAATATGAAAGTTTAAAATAATATGCTCTTGAGTTAGGATAAAAATATGACTATTTACATTTACATATTATAATAAAGACAAAATTGGAAAGAAAAATATCAATAGAGGCAAAAGTATGAACAAAACTTATTAGTTACAAATTCAAATATACACAAATACACGTGTTAGGGAAGCAAGTGGAAAAAAAAGATTGAGGGATCAAGTACGGGAATAATCAGAAAAATTTTCTAGGGCCAAATAAAGGGGAGAAAGTGAAAAAATTTCATGGCACCGCACTTACCCTACTTGGCTCCGCCCCTGATGATTACTTGGTTCAGGTTTTAGTTTCTCAGTCGAAAAATTAATGAAGTCTTATGTTGTTATCAAGATTTGTATTCAAAAAATTAATGAAGCCTTCTTTTGAATTTTTTTTTTTTTTTGACTTTGGATACCTTTTCCTTGTGTCGTATGGTTTTGTGTTACTGGGTTCTTTTGTGGTAGAAATTATTTTTGAAGATGTAAAACTTGCTTGAGGGAGAAATTGTATAATGTTAATATTAATCAATAGTATTTTAAAATTAATTATAATTATTTTTTAATTAAAAATTATCTTTTTTTGAAAAAATTTCATCACTTTTTTTGCTGAGTATTAGGGAAAAAAATTGTAAAAGTATTTTTTTTGAAAAAAAAAAACATTTCATATTGGCAAATGTACCACAAACAAATTCCACAAACAAAATTATTTTTGATGTTTTCTACATCACGGAATTAATAATAAAAAACTAAAAAAAAAAAAAAACCTTAATTTGCCAAGGCTCTTCATTGAATGTGCGTCAGTAAAAGGTTGATCAAATTACATATTTGGGTCAGAGTTCACCGACGTGTGGAGCTTTTGAGATATGTTGAATGCATCGTTAAAAGGAACGTTTCCCAATATATATTGTACATCTCATCCGTATATTGCTTTTAGCGATAGTCTTTTGCCGACAAAACTTGCCGATGCATTTTTGAGTTAGCAATTCTTTCCATACACAAATCCAATATTTTTCCTGACGCTTCAATACGTATGAAAAAGTGTCATCTTTTGTAGTTAAGAGTGATGCAGGAGAAACCAAGATACATCCGTAAGTATCTCTCTCCCTGAGAGCTACATATTACAATCAAATTAATTAGTTTTAACTATTTTTTATTCATTTATTATTTTGTCGTTACTTTGTATTTTTGCATTGAATTTGTCAGATAATTATTTGGTTAATTTTTATCCTTTTTTATTAGTTGTTAATCTCCCTATTTATTTGCCACAATTCTATCGTATTGCCTTTCAGCTTCACATTATAGGAATTAAGGGTTGCTTGTTTTCTAGTTTAAAGAATATGGATAATAGAAAAAGAGGAACAGGATGAATTTTAGCATTCTATGTTTTTGGACATTTGTGTTCACCGAAAACTCAATTTTAGAGGTTAAGGTTCCCTCGGTCGTATTAACTAATGTCAATACTTTTCATCTTTAGATAAATCCGTATCAATTATTATCAGAGCTAGTTTTCCACGTTATGGGTTGAATCATTAAACATGCACATATATATGATATATGTGTGGCAGTGCTACAGCGAATAATATTCACGACCGAAAAATCAAGACTATAATTTTTAGTAATTTTAAGTGAAAATAGTGAAAAACAATAGGTTCTAAAATTTCAGAAAAATTTGAGTATTTAAAATTTAAGTTTTAGTTCTCAAAAGTAAATAAATTACAAAATTTGGACAAATTTGATAATCATGATATTATCTACTAGTTTTAATTAAAAAAAAATTCCTCATTTTAACTTTGAAGAAAGTTCTAATTAACTAGTTTTAAAAAAAAATTATTAATGCATGAAGTTTAATGAAATAGTTCAAATTAAAATCCTAGATCCAATGTTCGAATAATTTACCTAAACACATTTTATTTTTTAAGTACTCGATTTAATAGTAAAAATCATCCTCATCCATCTGTTTAGTAAATATATTACTATTGATTAAATAAATTTGACTTCGAAAATGAGAATTGATACAGAATACAAACCAACTAATAAAGAGGATTGGAACTACAAGCATATGCCAGCCATACTTATCAAGCTACCAGAATAATTACCACAAAATAAATCGACACCTGAAAAGAAGAGAAAGAATTCAATTACCTTTTTGAATTGTTGTAATTTTATCAAACCTACATGGTTAATACCTTTTACAAAATTTATTTATAAACTAGGTATAACATAATTTATTTACTGTAGCATAGGTTTTCCCTGATACACTTACAGACAGTATCAAGATGTTGGATACCTCTGCTATAGAGATATTATAGAGCCGTGGTAGGAGGATGAGAGATCACATTTCTATCTTGTTGAAGAATGATATATACAATGATATAGTTTTAGATTTGGTTTTAAATATGTGATTATTCTGGATATCAATGATTTATAAATGGATTTAAAGATATTAACCATGCAGGTTTGAGAATTTGTATCTACTAAAAAAAATAATTGAATTCCTACTGAGTATGTGAATGCTCACCTCTTCACGTTTCCTCTCTCAGATAGTGCTCTATATAACTTTAAAAACTCATGACCAAAGTAGCGAGGAGTTAGTTACTTTAGTGAGAATTAGTAACTATGTAAAATAAATTATGTTATTTGTCTTGAATTGTATTAAACACTTAAGGGTCGTTTTACAGAATCAGTCTGTATAAAGATTGTGCTGAATTATAAGACTACTGATAATGATATTTAATTTGTTTAAATAAATTTTATTAATAATTTATGTTTAATAATGACAGCAAAAGGATGAGAATTTTACTTTTATAATTACTTCTATAAATTTTTCAAAAATTATTTTTAAATTTCAATTTGTGAAATTCCAGAAGATTTGGGTTGTGACGTAGGAATCAATAATAATTACTCAGTATTATCATGTCATGAACCAATTGGCTCCCTCCCTTGCAAGTCGGTTTAACATCAAGGGTAAAGTGATCTACTCAATTAAGTCCACGACGGCACGACGCTATGACCCTATAGGAACGTGGCCTAAACCACCCTTTAGATGTGAACTCTAAGATCGATATTAAACAATACAACTTGCAAGGTGTCTTATTTTATATATATTTGTTGGAAAGTGAGAGAATGTCTTTTTATTGGATTCATTTTTTGATGTTTTTTAATTGGATTCATTTTCTATCCAAATATAAGTCCACGATGTTGTGATACTGATATACAAACCAAGTGATTGGCTTAAAGCAACGTAGCTTTACTCCCTATATATGTTAATCCAAACTCTCTATATACACAGCTGTCTTGCGCCTTGAAATACCCCATAGGTAGCACACAAAAAAAACAATATTTGCCGCTATAAATAATTGCAATATAGAAAGGTCGCAACAAGATTCATTACCTCAGTCAGCAAATATATACCCTAATATTCCATTCCCCTTCACAACTCCAATATTCTCTCACATCTTCTCCCAAAAGTTCTTACATAGGAGTTTAAGTAGTAAAAGAAATGGGTGACCGTGACCAGGATCACCAAAGGGAGAACGACCTGCAGAATAAAAATGGTACTATAAGAGATGATCAGTACGATCAAGGAGAAGAAGAAAATACCAACAAGAAGAAGCCGGAAGCAAAAGAAGAAGAAGATGGTCAAGAGGAGAAGCTGTCTGTGGAGAGGATCTTTGAGAGTCAAGGGGTTCCAACGTGGCGGAAGCAGGTGACGAAAAGAGCCGTGGCGGTGAGCTATGTTCTGAGCGTTCTCTTTACTTTCATAGTGATGAAGTTCAACCTCACCACCGGGATTGTTCCATCGCTCAACGTCTCGGCTGGTCTGTTAGGGTTCTTCTTCGTCAAGACTTGGACGAAAATCTTAGAGAAGTCAGGGATGTTGAAGCAGCCCTTTACAAGGCAGGAAAACACTGTAATTCAGACCTGTGTTGTTGCTTCTTCTGGCATCGCCTTTAGCGGTAATACTCTTCACCAAACTGATCTTTTATTTATAATATTGTTTAACTCATTTAGATTGTTGGTCATTTAGGCCAATATCACCAGGTTTCCTATTATTATTCCATTAATGGAATTGATCACAAGCCTATTTGAATATCTAAGCTTCTTCATTGATCACACCCCTCACTTGCAGGCTCATTACTCTTTTCAATTAACTTCGATCATAATAGTCTTCTTTCTTGCGTATATAGTACTATATTTTCTCTTTTAAGTTTTGATCCTATAACCAAAAACGATTCAACAAATTTCTCATGCATGATCGTCCTTGCTGAAAATATCCGTACTAGCTAGCTTCCCACTTCCTGATTTTAATTGACATGCTTGGAGTGGTACGGAAAATTAATTACAAAGGAAATTGAAAAATTGCGAAACTTTATAATAGTAGAGAAATGGTCAACATGCATGTAGAAGGAGATAATATATAGTTCTTATTCTTTTTATTTTGGATGGAATGGAAGAATTTCAAACACTATATGACACACAGAAAACGCCACACTAGCTCGGCGGCCTAAAAATAATTGACTTATGATATTATAAAATTGAGGCCTGAATTGTTTTCATAAATAGAGAAAATAGAAAGTTGAGGGCTCAGGTCATTAATTATGCACTCTCTGATCAGTCTCTATCAAAAAGTTCTAATATCTGTGTTCATGATATTTGCCATGCTAGCAGCTAGAGAAAAGGGAAGATAAACTAAAACACATATAAACAATAGTAATTCAAAGGGAAAGCATTTTTCACTAGATAACTTATCTGGAAGGTGCTGAAGAACCAAATTTTTTTCAAATGAGTCTTTTACCATCTGAATGCATGTCTATATATCAAGGTGAAATTACTGTCATAAAATGACAAACGAATCAATTTATTATTACTATTATTATTATTATTATGTAATTTAGGACTATTTATACTAGAGCGGAAAGTCAAACACACATATTTACATGGATTTAAATAGTCGAAATATAATTATTTATTTATTTGTGTACGTACGTGCATCAGGAGGCTTTGGCAGTTACCTTTTCGGAATGAGTGAACGCATTGCAAAGGAATCTTCAGACACAAGTGATTTCAAAAATCCAGAGTTACGATGGATGATTGCCTTCCTTTTTGTTGTTAGCTTTCTCGGTCTCTTCGCAGTAGTCCCCCTCCGGAAGGTACAATTAATTCTTTTGTATTTATTTATATTTTATAAACAATTTATTTTAGATTCAAAAATATTCTTGGGTTCACCGTAAGAAAGAAAAGAAAAAAATATATATATTTCAAGTATATAGGGATTAGCAGCCGTCCCACCAAAGCATTGTTACTCACTATGGCAGCTAAACAAATCCGCAGTGGTTACGATTAGTAACCAGTAAGAATGGCAAACAAAATAAGACACGTGTCTTTTTTTGAGGGAGAGACTTGTTTTATTGGCTTTTTCAAACTGTATAATTTTGTAAAAACCATTTTGTTTTTTTTTTATGATTATTTCGACTTGGTTTGATTTTTTTGGGTCCAACACAATTGAGATGTGCTCATAAGATTTAGGTTTTCATATTTTTACACTGAAAAATTAGAGGGTAGTGTTTTTATTTCTTATATATCCATGTGTTTGACTTATGAAATTCCTAAGTAATTTTATTAGGTCATATAATTAGTGAAATTGAGAAAGAGAAACATAGTTTAATTTCTAATTTCTAATTTCTAATTTATCTTTATTCATTCTCAATTTTTTTTCCAAAACCTTTCACATCAATAGCCTTTGTAATTGTATGTATATTATAATAAAATTTTGGGGGACATCGCATCAAAAGAAAAAATTAAGAAAAAAAATTAAAAGCAGAGAAATTTAACCATGTCCACGTCTCAATTCTATATTTTTATCATGTATTCTTTTCTTACTGAAAAAATTAGAAAACAAAAAAGAAAAAGAGAAAAAGGATTCTGGGATTTTGAAGGCGCAAGTTTTGGTTTCAGATCATGATTATAGACTTCAAATTAACATACCCGAGTGGTACTGCAACTGCTCATCTTATCAACAGCTTCCACACTCCCAGAGGAGCCAAGTTGGCAAAGTAAGGCAAATAGCACAATCTACATATTCCTTGCAGCTCTTTTTTTCGTTCTTTTTTAGTGGTTAGTTTAATTCCATGACTTAATTACTCTTACAGGAAACAAATAAAAGTATTGGGCAAATTTTTCTCCGTAAGTTTCTTGTGGGGTTTCTTCCAATGGTTTTATACCGCCGGAGACGATTGTGGATTTGCACAGTTCCCTTCATTAGGGCTCAAAGCATATCAGAACAAGTACGCTTGCAACATTTAATATTGTTTGAAAACTCAAGTTTTAATGGGAAACAATATATGTCCACTTTAACGTACTTCGTTCAAAATATATTACAAAGTTCCTCATCATGACTAGCTATATATGTATGTCTATAATATATATATATATATATATGTATATGCAGGTTTTTCTTTGATTTCTCAGCATCATATATAGGAGCGGGGATGATTTGCCCTTACATTGTGAACGTATCAATCTTAATTGGGGGAATTCTTTCTTGGGGTATAATGTGGCCTCTCATTAACAACAGAAAAGGTGATTGGTATCCCGCAGACCTCGACCCCCATAGTATGCACGGCCTTCAAGGTTACAAGGTCAGTATTCTTAATGTGTCATTATGCTCTCGACGTAAATTTAAAAATTGAAAGAACTAACTGGAAAAAAAATATTTAGAAATTAAACAATGAAACTAATTACAATATTATTATACTAACAATAATATAATAAACAAAATAATTATAACTAAAGCAACTATATTAAAATAATGATAATTAAAGCAATTATATTAAAGCTACAATTAAATAAGAGAAAAGAAACGCAAACCGTCCTGTGTGTCATACAGTTTTCTAGGCGTCCGTCTTCTAAGATATAACGGCTATCAGAAGTAGCAAGCTAAGCACTAAGGACTAGATTTAGGAATTCTTGAACTATAAACTCAAAACTAGAACTAGAGGAGAGGGATAAAACTCAGAGAAGTGAAGAGATTACTTCTCAAGATGTAAATCATATGAAGAACCTAAGCTCCTTTATATAGACTTTAAAAAACCAAAAAAAATTCATTCTTAATCAATGTGGGACAAATTTTTCCTTTTACTATTCATAGTATTTTTTAATGCTAATGAGTCTATTTTGGGCATCAAATTCTCATTCACCCAATGTCTATTTTGAGCATATGAGTATATGATTTTGAAGCATTGGTCGAGTAGATCAACAATTTACCATGACCCATCAAAACCACTAAGAGGGTCCTACTCAATTATGTGCTCCAAAATGCTTCGTGACAATGGTGTAAAATACCATTTTCCAATAATCTCCCACATGAATGAAATTTAGGCACACTAATCCTATGCAACCTAATAATAGAGTTCAATGGTCAAAACCTACATAGGATATGTAGTTGTTCACCTTTGAACCTTCCCTCATGAAAGCATATTTACTTTACTGGCTAATCAGTAGACGCGATGTCTTTGAACTGTTCTATCGTTCGTGTAAATGATGACATATCTCACACAGGAATCTTCTTGACATAATTCAGTTCTCACTTCTAAGGAATTGAGCCTCTATAATTCCCTTTCAAAGCGGCCTATCTTCTCTCTCACATAGGTGATTCTTAATTAAGAGTAACCTGCATTACTCTGCTCGGATTTCTGATGCATAAGAATCATTAAAAGCATAGCTTATCCTTCTCGATACGGATATCACTATTTTTATAATAGGAATGGATAGGAGGATAACCCCCACAGTGATCCAACTAAGTCTTTACAATAAGGTTGTCCCTTTGAACCTAGATCTTGGGATCTTCAATCAATAAAGTTGGGTTTCCATCATATCAACTTATTCTTTCATGGGCTTTAGTCCCATTTCTCTTGATGATTCATCAACTAACTCTCTGTTCAACCTTTTGGTTAGTAGATCCGCTAAGTTATCCTTAGACTTCACGTAGTCTATAGAAATAACTCTCGTTGAGAGTAGTTGTCTAATAGTATTATGTCTACGACGTATATGTCTAGACTTATCATTATACATGTTACTAAGTGCCCTTCCAATAACCGATTGACTGTCGCAATGTATAGATATTGGCGACACAGACTTAGGCTAATCTGGAATATCTTCTAAAAAATGGCGTAGCCATTCAGCCTCTTCACCACATTTATCTAGAGCTATAAACTCAGATTCCATCGTAGATCAGACTATAATAGTTTGTTTTGAAGATTTTCATGATACAGCTGCTCCAGCTAGTATGAACATATACCCACTAGTAAACTTTGAGTTTTTATATCAGATATCCAATTTACATCGATCTATTCTTCTAAAACTGCAGGATATCTGTTATAGTATAGTTCGTAGTTATGAGAGTGTCATAAGTACCTAAGTACTTTCACAATTCCTTTCTAATGCTCAGCACTTGGATTAGTCGTATATCTACTCAGTCTACTAACTGTATAGGCTATATTTGGCCTTGTGCAACTCATTAAGTACATCAGGCTACCAATCACTCTTGAGTAATCTACTTGAGAAACACTCTTACCTTTATTCTTATGAAGGTGTTGACTCATGTCTATCGGAATTCTGGACACTCCAAAATCATCTTTGTTGAATTTCTCCAAAATTTTGTCCATATAGTGTGACTGATTAAGTATAAGTCGATCAGATGTTTTTGTAATTTTAATTCCCAGAATTACATCCGCTAGACCCATATCTTTCATGTCAAATTTGGAGTTCAATATATTCTTAGTAGATTTGATCATCTTGTCATTACTACCAACAATGAGCATGTCATCAACATAAAGACACAAAATAACGTAGCCATTTTCAGTGTTTTTGACATAGACACATTTGTCACACTCATTGATTTTAAAACCATTAGCAAGTATTACTCTGTCAAACTTTTCATGCCATTACTTTGGTACTTGCTTCAAGCCATACAGAGACTTGACCAATTTACAGATTTTCTTTTCTTGTCTAGGAGCAACAAAACCTTCAGGTTGTTCCATATAGATTTCTTCATTTAGATCTCCATTAAGAAAGGCTATTTTTACATCTATTTGGTGTACTTCAAGATTCCACAGAGTGGCAATCGCAAGTATCATCTTTATGGAATTTATTCTTGTCACAGGAGAATAAATATCAAAGTAATCTAGGCCTTCTTTTTGCCTATAACCTTTAATAACTAATCTAGCCTTGTATTTATCAATTGTTCCATCTGCTTTCATTTTCCTTTTAAAAATCCATTTCGAACCAAGTGGCTTACATTCTGGAGGAAGATCCACTAGTTCCTATGTATAATTTTGCAAGATGGAATCAATTTTGCTCTTAATGGCCTCTTTCCATAAAGGTCCCTCAACAGAGCTCACAGCTTCTTGGAAGCTTTGAGGTTGACTTTCTAACATATAAACTAAAAAATCCAGACCAAAAGATTTTTTAGTTCTCGCACTTTTACTGTATCTAGGCTCATCTTCAATGACTTGTTCTTGATCCTGACTATTCTCAGTGATAGCCTCATAAGTTTGATTAGATGTACTAGGTACTTCTTTGGATTTATACGGAAATTCATGTTCAAAGAACGATGCATTTCTCGATTCCACTATTATGTTCTTGTGTATGTTTGGGATTTGTGACTCATATATAAGAAACCGATAGGGACTACTATTATGTGCATAACCAATGAAAATGCAATCTACTATCTTTGGTCCTATTTTCACCTTTTTAGGAGTAGGTACCAATACCTTAGCAAGACATCCCTATACTCGCAAGTATTTGTTGAAAGCCTTTTTACCTTTCCACAGTTCATAAGGTGTCTTTTCTTCTTTCTTACAGAGTACCTTATTTAAAAGTTAATTAGCCGCTAAAACAGCTACCCCCCATATGTTCTGAGGCAACCCAGAACTTAACAGCAACGCATTCATCATCTCTTTCAAGGTACGATTTTTCCTCTCAATAACACCATTTGACTAAGGCGAATAAGGCGGAGTGACTTCATGTATTATTCCGTGTTGTGTAAAAAATTCACCAAAAAGTGATTCATACTCTCCACCACAATCATTTCTAATCATCTTAATCTTCTTATTAAGTTGATTTTCGACCTCATTCTTATAGAGAATAAACTTCTCTATTGCTTCGTCTTTGGATTTTAGCAAATACACATAACAATATTTTGTACTATCATCAACAAAAGTAATAAAATACTTATTGCCTCCTCTTGTTTGTACAAATTTTAAATCACAAACGTCACTGTGAATTAAATCAAGGGGTTCAGTATTTCTTTCAATAGTTTGAAAAGATGACCTTGTCAATTTTGCCTCAACACAAGTTTGACACTTATGTTTTATATCAATTTGGAAATCAAGAATAAGATTTAAGTTAATTAATCTATATATAGTATCATAATTTATATGTCCTAGTCTACCATACTATAAAGTAAAAGACTTAATCAAATAAGCAGAAGAACTAGCTTTATTAATATTGGGCTTTACAGTCATTACATTTAGTTTGAATATACCCCCACATTCATATCTCTTTCCCACAAAAAGACCATTTTTGTTCAATACAAATTTATCTGACTCAAACACCATATGGAATCTGTGCTTATTCAGAAGTGAACCAAACACAAGGTTCTCACGGATATCCGGTACGTACATCATGTTGTTCATAGTCAGTTCCTTCTCAGAGATTATCTTTAGCACCACTTTGCCCAGACCTTGTACTTCAGAGGTGACTGAATTACCCATGAAGAGCTTTTCTCCGTTCCCTACCGGTTCAAAGGTTGTGAATAGGCCCTTGTCAGAAGAAACATGTCTTGATGCTCCAATATCAATCCACCATTCCCTTGGATTAGACCCAACAAGGTTGACTTCAGAAATGACTGCAGACAGACTTATGTCTTTTACATCTTTTGTGATGCCATCCACCACGTTGGTTTTATTCTTCTTCTTCTTGGGAAGTCGGCAATCTGAAGCTTTGTGACCCATCTTATCACAGTTAAAGCATTTTCCTTGAAACTCTTACTTCTTGCCCACTCTACCTTTAGGTCCTAGCTTGGATCCTTTCTTTGACTTATTCTTCTTAGCCTTAGAGCTTTGATCATGCTTCACTACATTTGCTTTTGCCCCAGATGAGGTTCCTATCTTATCAGCACGTTGTTGTCTTCTTCAATGCAGAGTCTTATAACAAAGTCTTCAAGGCTCATGGCCTTTCGCTTGTATTTTAGGTAGCTCTTGAAATCTTTCTATGAGGGGGATAGCTTCTCAATAATAGTAGCTACTTGGAAGGGTTCACAAAGGGCCATCCCCTTTACCTAAATCTCATGGAGAATCAACTAAAACTCCTGAACTTGACTGATTACAGTTTTTGAGTCGATCATTTTATAATCCAGGAAGTGTCTCACCATAAATTTCTTGGAACCAGCATCCTCAGTTGTATATTTATGGTCTAGTGACTCCCACAGTTCCTTTTTTATTTTCTTATTACGACATACACTATATAATGAATTGGTCAAACCATTCATTACATAGTTTCGGCATAGGTAGTCAGATTATTTCCAAGCATCCACTGCAGCAAGAACTTGGAAATCTTGCTCATCTTCTCTGACTTTTGGAGCCTCTTTGGTCAAGAACCTAGCAAGGTTCAAAGTGGTCAGATAAAATAGCATTTTTTGCTGCCACATTTTGAAGTTTAAACCATTGAATTTCTCAGGCTTCTCTCCATAGTGCGCTGCTGGTACTATTGGAGTCACAAGAGAATTTGGCACTCGAGCCATAGTAAGGACAGGCAGTGGCACTACAGATACCACAACAGGCTATTGAGAACTAATCATGTTCTCGGCATTGACAACATCAGTATAGTTGTTTGCTATCTCTGAAATTAATCAATCAAAGATTATTAATTTCAGCACAAATTAGTTCCCAGGAAAGGCTGGAGGGTTCACAAATAGGTCCCACTTAAAAACCAACCTCCTTAGACAGAGTTTCAACGAAAATCCTAGGAAAGACATAGAGGGGTCATAGTTACTTTCACTTCAAACTCGGTCTCCTTAGACAGAACCTCTCTTCTTTTCCAAGAATTTTTTGACTTTTCAGCCAGTCTATAATATAATACTAACATTTAATTTCCAAAATAATAATAATAAAAAAAAATTCTTTCCCCGACAGTCCTTATCAAAAAAAGAAACTCTGTTTTAAGCTTATAAGAACTAACTGGAAAAAAAATATTTAGAAATTAAACAATTAAACTAATTACAACATTGTTATACTAACAATAATATAATAAACTAATTATATTATAAACAAAATAATTATAACTAAAGCAACTATATTAAAGCTACAATTAAATAAGAGAAAAGAAACGCAAATCGGAATAATAAAACCGAGGCCTGTATGTCACACAGTTTCCTTAAAACAGAGGCTATCAGAAGTAGCAAGCTAAGCACCAAGCTTCTACTTCGGCGAACTAAATCTCACCAGAACTCTATCATAGAACTTTAAAAAAAAATTAACTAAGAACTAGATGTAGGAATTCTTGAACTATGAACTCAAAACTAAAACTAGAGGAGAGGGAGAGAATTCAGAGAAGTGAAGAGATTACTTCTCAAGGTGTAAATCATATGAAGAACCTAACCTCCTTCATATAGACTTTAAAAAACCAAAAAATTCCATTCTTAATCAATGTGGGACAAATTTTTCCTTTTACTATTCATAGCATTTTTCAATGCTAATGAGTCTATTTTGGGCATCAAATTCTCATTCACCCAATATCAATTTTGAGTATATGAATATACGATTTTGAAATACTCGTCGAGTAAATCAACAATTTACCATGACCCATCAAAACCACTAAGAAGGTCCTACTCAATTATGTGCTTCAAGATGCTTCGAATACTATGACCCATCAAAACCACTAAGAGGGTCCTACTCAATTATGTGCTCCAAAATGCTTCATGACAATGGTGTAAAACACCATTTTCCAACAAAAATTACTTCGATGAGTGCAATCGAAACAAATATTCACAACAACAACCACTCGATTTTGGCAATAGAAAACAAAATATGGCATTTTAATTTAAACAATTAATGTTTCAATTAAAAAAAAACAATTCACTATTAATTAAGTAAACATAAGTAAAACTTTTGTCAAGTATGAGTAAAGATTAATTAAAATGTTTGTCTAGCTAGTAAAATACGCTTCCATAAATAGTTTTAATATAACTCAAGAGGTGTTAACATGATATTTCATTGGATTTGTAAGAAAATTTACTTTCAAATCTCTTATAGGTATTCATTGCCATTGCCATGATCCTGGGAGACGGCCTATACAACTTCTTCAAGGTCATAATTCGAACCCTTTCGGCAATGTACATTCATTACCGAGAAAAGAGCTCGGAAAGCATGATTCTCCCTGTTGCGGATCGTCAGTCACCCCCAAAATCTGAGCTCTCTTTCGATGACCAACGTAGGACACAGCTGTTTCTCAAGGATGAAATTCCAACGTGGTTCGCCATCGCAGGCTATGTTGCAATCGCGGCAATCTCCGTTGCTACTCTGCCACACATATTTCCCCAGCTCAAATGGTACTATATCTTGGTGATCTACATCTTTGCTCCCGTCCTAGGTTTCTGCAACGCGTACGGTTGCGGACTCACAGACTGGTCACTCGCTTCGACCTACGGGAAGCTCGCTATCTTCACCATTGGAGCGTGGGCCGGCTCCTCCCACGGTGGAGTCATCGCAGGCCTAGCAGCTTGTGGAGTTATGATGAACATCGTCTCAACCGCCTCTGACCTATCTCAAGACTTCAAAACTGGCTACCTAACCCTAGCTTCACCACGCTCCATGTTTGTGAGCCAAGTGATTGGGACGGCAATGGGATGTGCTATCGCTCCTTCGGTCTTTTGGCTCTTTCTCAGGGCCTTTAGAGACCTGGGAGACTCCGGGAGTCAATACCCTGCACCGTACGCCGCCATTTACCGTAGCATGGCCATACTAGGAGTAGAAGGTTTCTCATCGCTACCCGACTATTGCATCATTCTTTGTTGCGTTTTCTTTGTTGCGGCGGTTCTTATAAACTTGATTAAGGATTGTTTGGGCAAGCAATCATATTGGGGACGGTTCATTCCGATTCCGATGGCAATGGCAATACCTTTCTACATAGGGCCGTATTTCGCTATTGACATGTGCATTGGGAGCTTGATCTTGTTTGTGTGGGAAAGGTTGAACAAAGCCAAGGCGGACGCCTTTGGGCCTGCGGTGGCTTCTGGTTTGATATGTGGGGATGGGTTGTGGACTTTGCCTGCTTCAATACTTGCCGTTGCTGGGGTTAAGCCACCCATTTGCATGAAGTTTCTGTCGAGGTCAACTAATGCCAAAGTGGATACATTCTTAGCCTCTTAATCATAATAAAGGTTAAGTTCAGGATATATATATAAATATATATGTGTGTGTGTGTGTGTGTGTGTGTGTGTGAACAACTAGGGGAAGAAAATTGTATGCTTGCTTATCCATGCAAATCAAAATCAAACGATCGACCGTTGAGAAGAATATTGTGTGGAAGTATATATATGCTTGTCAAACTTTTTCTGTTTCTGTTAGTAAAGGCAAACCTTGCAATTTGTTTGTGATATTTTCCTTTTTCGGTGGAAAATGTATACTACTGTTAAATTGTACGTAATTAAGTAAATGATAACATCGCTGCATGCTCGTTGGCAATGTGTGCTTTTAAAACATTTTAGTTCTATAATACATTTTCTAGAATAGAGTTTCGAGGTATTTAAATTAGTTATATCTTTTGTGCATGAGTCTTTTTGAATATAATTTTCATCGTGGCTGATGGCGGAATGAAAATTTTATTTGATTTGGGAATTTTTGATTTAATTGCAAAAACAGGCAAAATTTTTGTTTTTGTAAAAGAGATATATTTTCAAAAGTTTTTGGATTTTCAACTAATAAGTCTATCCTACAGTTATGTGATGATCACCGACACGTATTGAATAATAATTAGAAGACTGTAATCAAGTCTAAGTTCATGAATCATCGTCATTAAAATAAGAGTAATAGTTACTAATATCACGCAATAGTTTACAAATATGAATATGAAAGAGTAATACGCTAATCAAGTACCCTATATCAAAAAATAGAAATAAACATCAAATTCTGATCTAAGTGTCCAAGCATTATCAAGACAATAAATTACTCTAGCCAATTGCCTTCTATACTGCGACTAATCTCCCATATTACAATAATCACTACTTATGGACGGGGTTGAGCACTAAGTTCACGGTAAGAAACTCATGAATTACTTTTTTTTGGATTAACTTCATGACTTGGTCCATTTACTCCAGCAACATCAACCACGAGAATGATTCTTCATGATATGACCATATAGTATAGGATTGTTCGATGCCTTTTTCAACTATATATTGTTCTACTGTATCTGGGTTTTAGAATTTCCCATTCAAGCATCTTCTACATGGACATCTCACTTTACCTTGGTCATTGACAAATACTTTTGATCTCTCAGCAAAAGCCTTAGTACCACTTCTAAACTGAGCTAACAATTGATTCCTTATGCTCATCAAACTCTTGTCGATGTCCATCTTATATTGTCCACATATAGCAAAGAACAATTATCAATAAAGAGCACATACAATGACATATAGGCATATATATAGCTAATATGCAAGTGCTTCCATATGCATGTGTCCTAAATCCACCTTATCACTCTACTACTAAAAGGTAACGCCCTATCCCATTCAAGATTACTTTGTTATGTGGTCCATCATTTACTCAAACATTGTTCCGTTCACACTGAAATTCCGGCAGTAACTCCCCATAGTTCTCCTAAGTGTGCTACATATATATACACACTTGGAGAATACAAGGAGATACCACCAAAACTCAACCAGAGAATAATGTTTATAAGCAAACGATAATACATAATGTGTAATCCCAAATTGTCCAAACGGGATAATTCAGAAGTCAATATCGAGAAATATAATCTCTCACTGACTCCTGAATGGGTCTAAGGTAATTTCTTTCATGCATAAAATAAATCATGTATATATTAAAGATAATTGATAAGCGCACATATTTGAAAAGAAATCATCAACCAACAGAATAACTGTAGATCAATTATTCTCTTCTATGGGTATTTTCGTAATTTCGGGACTTCTAGGGGTGTCATAGGGATATTTCGGAAAACTTATATCCTTTATTGGTATCTCGTGTACTCTAGGGTTATTTTGGAAAATTTAGCATGTTTTATGTCTTATAGGGATTATTTATCATTTTAGGTTTCATATGATTATTTTTTATTTAATACACAATTTTTATTTACTATGATTTTAATTTAATATTAAAAATTATTATGTATATTATGAAATCTAAAATTTTTAAGGGATAAAATTTTAAGTGCCAAAAAAAAAGAGGGAAACTTGTACCGCTTTTAGGGGATCCTAACCACTAAGAAACCTCCAAAAGATTGTACAAGTTTCTCCTTCTTTTTTTGGTGTTCAATATTTTATTACACATTTTGGTGCACTAAAATGATGAACACATATTCCAAAAATTATGTTTAATAAGCTGCACACACGGCACCGAGTACCAAGAGGTGTGCACACTAAGTGTGCACACTCGGCACTTAATACCAAGTGTGTGCATATATGTGCACACACAACACTTATAGCCAAGTGTGTGCACATTTCTACAATAAAATCACCTACATTATAATACAAATTAGATATAAAACTAAAATATATAGATAACTATAAAAACTAGAAAAAAAAACAACCAAACAAACTTACATAAAAGTAAGTATAATATCCAAAATGCACAACAATCAATAGATACTAGTGAGTAAAAATAGAAAGTATAACTCATATATCCAAACCTGAAACTCCACATTGGACATTTATCATGATTATTTTTCCTTTTTCGTGTGATACATAAATATTTTCTCAATTAAGGGTCCAATATGCTCAACGAAGAGACACTATTGTGAAAATGGGTATATCTAAAAACTAAATGGGCTACTTAAGATGGTAAATCGAATCAAATATATTTAGGCCTGACCTGAAATGAATTCAAACTTCAATGTACTGTAATTCAAAGTTTAGGTAGCATAAAAAGACATTACTTTCAAGAACCAATATACAGTATTTGGCAAATAAGATCCAAAGATCCCAACATTAGGTAATACTTTCCAACTCCACAAGAATATAAATGTAACATCAATAAATAAGGATAAGAATGGTGATGTCCCAACATTAGTAACTTATAACTACACCTTTTTTTTTGTGTTTTGTAGGTAGTTTGATTTTATTTTAATCTTTTTTAATAAGCAAATTATAGCAATTCAAGCAGAAAGATACGTACAATAAGAATAGTGGCTATAGGCTCTACATTAGTCGTTTATGTTATCCATAGTCACAAAGCTTGCAAGTTGGCAATTTCTACATTTGGTTTAAAGTATTTTTTTCAATTTTTCCCACTAAAGATTGTAACTTTATAAATAAAAAAACTCGGGTGGCTCTTTCACTCGTTAAAAGATCAAAAGAAAATACATCAAATATCAAATCAGAAATACTTCCATTTCCATACATACATAAATACATAATTCTCTCTTTCTTCCCCACCATCCCCAAAAAACAAAAAAAGACTCGTTAAATTTCAGTGATGATAATAAAGACATGGGATTTTCCTGCATTCTTGATTTATTCCATCTTATGTGATTTTTAAATTGAAAACAAAAAAAAAAAAAGCTAACAGCCAAATTACAAACAAAGCTCAATTACAAAAACCAAAAATAAAATAAAAGAAAAGAAAAGTTGAATAATTTTCTATTTTAGTTTTCACAAAACATAGTTAAAATTAATAAATAAATTAAAAATCATATATCTTCGAAATTTGGAAGTAAATTATTGTCACATAAGTCATTACATAAGACATATTATAATATGTATCCAAAATTAGCATAAGTGTGAGTTTAATGACTTTGATAGAGACATGGAAAATAAAGTCATTCACATAACAGCACATGGGCCAATCAAAACTCTCTTTGACTGCCTAAATAGTGGGTAAGAATAACTAATATAATATAGAATTGTCAAACTATTTGCCTTTCATGATTAGATGTAATCACCTATTTCTGGGGGCAAAATCATGAACTTCATTTGGTGCCATGTGTGAAAGGAAAAAAGAAATTACATGCTTGACCCCACCATCTCATTTTGTCCAAAAACCTTTGAGATTTCTCTCTATTTCACAGGCGGACAATGGCAGAGGAAATCAGTGGGAAAGAAGGATTTTGTCAATTTCAATCACATCACTAATATAGCAAAAAAATAAAATAAAATTATAATCCTACGGACTACGGACTCCAAAATCACCATTTCACACTCTGAATCATAAAAAAAAATTAAAATCCAAACATATTACACACTTCCTTCTACTCACTCAACAAAAAATTAAATTTAAATTTAAAAAAAAAAAAGGGTCAATCAATATAGAAAAATAATTTGAAGCCTTCGAAAATGAGAAACTCAATCGGACTCAACAAACAAACCCTAATAGTAAGCATAATCTAAATTTTGAAGATTGAAGAAGTAGAAGAGAGATTTGGGTCATAGAAAAAGTTTGGTACCTGACGATTTAGGATCCCAGTGGATCTGATGATAACATTGGAATTCAGTGATTTTCAGTACTAAATTATTATTTTCGCTTGAGACGAAAGCCTCCTCCTTTTTGGAGGATAAATAGAGCTAGAGAGGAAAGAGAGAGCTCAAGGGATTAATAGATCTTGAGGAGGGTAACAGAGAGAGAGCTTGAGATTGGAGAGAGAGAGAAAGAACGAGCTTCGGAGGAGAGAAAGGGAGAGCTTGAGCAGCGGAAGAATGAAAGAGAAGCCGTAGGGTTTTATCATAATCCTGTTTCAAAACAACGTCGTTTTGCTTTTTTTTTTTAATTAAAAAATTGACATTTGCCGACGGAAACCGTTGATCCGTTAGTGTATTGACACTACACCGACAGAGACTCAATGGTGAAAGATGTCTAATAATTAATTTTTTCAGCAATCTTTTGCCGACGGGTTTCACTCAAACCCGTCAGCAAACGTAAGCTTTCACTGATGGGCTATTAGTAATCCATCAACAAAAATCATGTTTCTTGTAGTGATATTCGGCCTGCATAAACACAGCCCACTTAGGCACGACTCATTTAGGTCCGCGTAAAATATGGGCTGGGTGCATAGGCTGTATCGGATCCTTTAATAAGAATATGGGCTGAGTCAGACTGGGCCAACTAATATTTTAGGCAGGTCAGACCTAGGCAGAGTATAAAGTCCATATGAGCTTATCAAATGTGAGTCAGCCCGGCCTATTTTACATTTCTATGTATAATGTTGTACTATGTCCTGTAAGCCCACGTGTTTGGTGCTTCAGTCTACTTGGGTTGACCCATTTAATTGGTAAATTTTATTAATTTTAGTGTCATTTTTATGAACTTTTTTCCAACTAATTGAAATGTATACAGAAAAATACTAATACACGAAATTAAATATATAACCTTTTTAGAACAATGAATAACAAAAAAGAAAACTTGAGAAAAATTTGCATATCATAATCGATTATAAAACTAAGTATCTCCCAATTAAGTTGACGCATGTATATTATAACATACTAATATATTGTGCATACTTGATGGCGTATGAATGGGTCATGTAGCACTATAAATATAAGAGAGTCTTATTGTGCTGAAACGTACTATCGTGATTAACATATGAGCATGGCATGGCCCTCATTTTGTCATGTCATGCTTAAGTCCTACAGTGGCACATATTAATGGTTGGCTATCCTTCTTGACAATTCTACTAATAATATAAAATTATTAATATATAGGAAAATTAATTACTAATGTAAATTAATGTTTTAATGTTGTGTCCTCTCATTTTTTACAATCATAACAATTTTGAAATAAATTTCTAATACCATTCATTCCCATCATACCAGTTGATAATCTTCCTTGTCAGATGATTATCTTCATTACTAGTTAATTATCTTTCTTAAACTTAGTAACTAATTGATAATCTTTCTTATAATTTAATTATCTTCTTTAAATTTAGTAACCAATTGATTATCTTTTTTTAAACTTAGTGACTAATTGATTATCTTTTTACTAGTCGATTACCTTTATTAAACTATATCTTTTTTTTTTTTCCTTAGACTTAGTATCTAGTTAATTATCTTTATCAAATCGGAACTAGTCATAATAATCAAAGAAGACAATAAACTAGTCACTAGAACAAGAACTTTGAGATTAGAATTAGTTGATTATCTTGCTTCGAGTCAGGGAATGTAACTATTTTTTTTTACTTAAGCTTAGTAACTAGTTTTTTTTTTAATGAATTGGTTCTTTCTTTTTTTTTTTCCTTACTTTAACTAGTTAATTATCTTCCAGCCAATCATCAAAGAGGTGCACACTCTTTGCTCCAATATTTGAGAATAGTTCTATTTTTCATTCTTAGCTTTTTCCTCTCGTATTATCTCTCTATTCTTTTTTTTTTT
>JXTB01000290.1:414090-493838 GCA_002914805.1 Parasponia andersonii
TCTTATGGTATGGTTTTAATTTCTATATAATTTTAGGGGAATTTTCAGACATTTAGGATAGAAAAATGCTAAATTGATAAAAAAAAAATTAATTGACTGCCAAGTATGAAAAAACAAATTTTAAAAATGCTACATTTGTAAGAAGTCCAAATTAATCCCCAAATCTTCCTAAAATAACTACACCACATCCACATTGCTCGGTTTGATTTTGTTCTAATTAAGAAGTTAAAGTTAATCTGCAAGGACGACTGATCCATTCAATTTTGCCTTGCCTTACAAACTTCAATGTCCGACATAAATTTTAGTGGATTTGTTTTGGTTAGATTGAATTAGAAATTAATTTACCTAGGTCAGAGAAAGTAGCTTTATAGATCTAAACACCATTAGTCATTGCTACGATGATTTTTGTTCCGGCTTCCGAATATTATTGGTGTAAAAACTTTTAAAGAGGGTAAAAGAGTCATATTCTAACATAATGGCAAATTGATAATTTCAAAATTTTGAAATATTTAATTAAAATATCTAGAATTTAATATTAGGATCTATAGTATCTAATATTTGCTTATAAGGGCTTCAACTTCTTATTCTTATTCAAAAGTAGTCTTCGTGGCCAAAACGATCAAGTCTTTGCATATGAAACTCGCCGCTACATTGCCGGCTTCTAGGCCCGACGTGCCACCCTACGGTGTTCATCAGAGGGCGACGAAGAGATTCTGACAACTCCCACCGTGTTACGAGCTCCGATGAGGGAAATTTGACTGTTCGAACGTGACGCCACCTTCAGCGATCTTCCTCACTTCCGACAGGTGTGAACTCCAATCTTCCTCCTCGACGATCTACAATTAGTTTCATGACAAAAATAACTGTGGTGAGCATTTCAGTTATTTTGATCAACTCCTCAAAACTTGATTTTGATATTTTACAAATATTTTGAGTAAATATTGAAGTGTTAGTGATAATTAGTAAGGTTGTTGAAGGATTTAATTAATATAAATGGATTATTAATATCCTATAGATTAAATTACAGATTGTTAAAAATTTTGAATTAAAAATTGGTAATCTTGTAATTATTTTTAGAAAAGAGATATATTAGTAATTATTTTTTTAAATAATTTATTTTGATAATGAAACTTTTACAGGGTAAAAGAGGAGATTAAAACATGATTAAAAACAGTATTTATGCATTGAAATGAAATCTAGAGATGAGATAATTCTTGAATAAGAAATGTGGAATTTTTCTTAATATTCTAAAGAGTAATATTAACGTAATTATTTTGGTTAGGTAATAATTTTACCTAAGATAATTGTATAACGTGAAAGATGGTTAAAAATCATGAATAATTACATTTAGTAGAAGTATAGAAGTCAAAATAGTATCTAGAAATGTGGTAATTCTAAAGTAGAAAAAGATGGCATTTTTCTAAATATTTTTAAAAAGTAGTATTTATGTAATTTTCAGATTTTAAAGCTCAATTAATGCTCAGAACCTTGAAATTGAATTCGGACTTCGAATTTGAACTCATTGAGGTTGAAAGACAAATTTTAATATAAAATATGACTATGTTTTGAAGTGGCACAAAAAATTAAATGTCTCGTAAATAGTACCATTTCACGTATCACGATTTCTAACGAATTACATGTCTAACCTAATATTTTTAGGTGTTTTAAATTCAATAGTGATCTCTGTTTCTCTATTTAAGGCTCTTGCGGAAAGGAAACTCTTTCAAGTGAACTTAGTATGATCCTGAAAAGGTCGTTCGGATACCAAAGTGACCGTCGGGAGTTTTCTTCAAGTATCCTTAGCTTGCTACAGCCACCATAATGAGGTAGAGGTTCAATTACGTAGTTTTGAACTTTTTTTATTCATAATTGCATTATAAATGAGACGATATAATAAGATATGGAAACATTTTGGATTATATTGGAATTGGACTATATGGACTTTTATACATATTGTTAAATTATGATTATAGGGTAATAGAGCAGTGTACTGCCCATATTACAGTAAATCCTAGAATAATGCCAAGTGAGATTTCAAAGCATGATTTAATTATTCCTTGATGCATGGTTATTGTGAACTGTTAAATATTATGCATACTATAAGATCACACATGAGATACATCTTAGATATCGTAGTGTTTAGAAGCTAATTAGTATCTCTGTCGTCAGTGAGAGCTCGTAAACCAACACGGGATTTTTCTGATTATACTCACTCAGCTACCTCTTCAGTTCAGTAGGCATAGATATGTTGGTATCACTCTAGTTTTTTGGGATAAGTATCTGCTGGTGTTAGCTGGAATAAATTTCCAAAAAATATTTTTCATAAAATCATTTTCAAGAACACCATAGTTTTGTAAAATCAAGAAACGTAGCAGAATTAGTCGTTTAAAATTTTTCTTTTACAAAATATTTTGAATCGTGATCTAACATAAATTAACTCTTGATTTAAACAAGAACAATATCTGGATTAGCTCCACAATCTTTTCGTCTTCTCATTTATTCTCGAAAGCCATTTGATTGATCCGGTGGGTGGTCACCTTCTTGATTCCCAACAAAGAGATCCGCAGATGAACAAGAAGACAATCTCCTTGAACCGATTTCTCCAGGATGGCCGAAACACCAAGGACAGTGAATCCCTAGTGGTGGCCGATTTTCTCTGCCCTCTCTCTCTCTGTTATGCGTGTGACACTATCTTTCTTGGAGCATTTCACGTGTAACACTTGTATATATATGCTAGAGAACTTTTCTCTTGACTATAGAAAGATTAGTAAACCCTAATGGGCTTATTGGGCTTGTTGGGATCAACTGATCATCAAAAAATTATTGGGCTTTAATTTGAGCCAGACTGGGGACCAAATGGATCCATAAAGCCCAAGCTCCAATGAACTATATACCTACTATTATAATTAACTCTTAATTATGATTGGGCATTGTCCATTAATATTGGGGCATACCACTATAGGCCTAATATTGAACTCTTAGACTAAATGTCATTTATTTTTCTGTGAAGTTTATTAACAATTAATTAGCGTGATCCATTTAGCATATACTATACCTATAGACATACCCCCAATGCAATACCGTACTAGCATGGTGAAATTACCGTATTACCCCTCTAATACATATTTATCTTTGAGTTACCATTTTTCATCTAATGGATAATAGTTGACTATGGTGTTTGTATCTGCTTATACCAACACAGTCAAATTTACATAGTGAATACCGGGACCCTAGTTTATATTATCCAAGTACTTGAAAAAACTCAAAGTGACATCATATGTATGGTGTCCATCATGAAATACGTTCTACACATTTCATATACCTTATCTTCCAAGATACTAGAGTTTGAACCATAAATCGAAACTAGTCCTTTAGTAACTCAAAAAGATAAAACACATGAAAATAAGTTCGTTAATCACCAGGATTAAGGTTTTCTACAATAGTGCTAGATTAGTAAAATTAGAAATTTGAGTTACGGCACTTAACCTCAAATTCTAATTAACTAAATCCTGCTCGATGTTGTTATAACTTTTTTATAACATACTAGTATTTTTATCTGAATACTCACTTTGATTATTAGAGACTTTATTAATTAAATAGAAAACACTACATTCTATGGCATAGTAAAGTATTCCATCTTCAATATGCAGAATGCGAACAATTTAATTTAGACATAATGAAATAAAGAATATAATGTCTTCCACATATGAACTCATCATACGAATAATTCCTTATTACTCATTTCATGTCTTGGGACATAAATGAAATAGAAATTCATAACATAGAATTTATTAATAACAAATAGATACTAAATAATCTAATAAATATTATTTATAATGTCTAAATAATAAACTATTTTATAGGATATTATTCCAACAATATCGAGTAGAGAGTACTTAGTACACATAGTACGAGTTACTCTAGTTTGTGATGAAAGAATATGAACTCATAAGATGGGATGTTTTATGATATGTACAATGATGTGATTTTAGTTTTGATTTTTAATATGTGAATATTTTTTTATCAATTATATTTATAAATTTAGTTTATAAATGGATTTTGGAAAAGGTATTAACTATGCAAGTTTAGTGCAATTATATTTATTCAAAAAAATAATTGAATTTCTACCGAGCATGTGAATGCTCACCCTCTACTTCTCCCACTTTCAAGTATTTGACTATTTAGAATAGCTATTTTGATAGATAGACAAGCTATGGAGCTTATGTATGTAGTTCTACTCTCAATTTTTTGTGGGTGTTTATACTCTGTTATCTTTCTTTCCTTGTACAATTATTTTACCAAAATTGGTAAATTTACTAAGTGGATGTATAAAGATAATTTTGTTGTTAATTTGAGAACTTAAAATTACAAGCGATTTTATGTAATCTTTTTGGATATTGAACTAAAGATTTTAGTTAAACTCAATTTATCAAAGTCTATGATTTCTCAAGAAGTTTTCAGATGAGTAAGCTGAAAATTTTCTTAAACTTTGATCAATATTTTTCTTAAGTGATTAAAACTAATAAGTATTTAAATGATTTTAAAATTTATAATAATTTAAGGACTAAAAAGAAATTATTTATAACCCGATTTCTTCTAAATTTAGTAAAATTAATATTTAATTATATTTTCACTTAAAATTACTAAAAGTCACAACTTTGGATTTCCGGTTGTGACAATTAGGATTATCAATTAGGACAATATTGCAAAGGAATGATGCCCCAATTTTGCTATTATCAAAGTTGCATTGCCATCTACTTCTCCAGCTTCTCCAGCAAGACATGCTCATATATTAGCTCATTATTTTTAGTTTAATTATTTTCTATTTTCTTTTCTCCAGCTAGATATGCTCGTATATAAGCTCACTATTTTTAGCTTAGTTAT
This sequence comes from Parasponia andersonii, assembly GCA_002914805.1. NCBI lineage: Eukaryota > Viridiplantae > Streptophyta > Magnoliopsida > Rosales > Cannabaceae > Trema > Trema andersonii. Next base: position 418,975 of record JXTB01000290.1, read on the forward strand.
TTTCTATTTTCTATTTTTCTTTGCTTTCTCTAGGTAGACATGCTCACATATAAGCTCACTATTTTTAGCTTTATCATTTATCATTTTCAATTTTACTTTACCCTTATCATCTAGTAATATGTAAATTCTATAAATGAAAAAATGGTTTATGAAGTATTATATATTGTGAGGGTAAACTACAAAATATATATATATATCATAAGATTTTGGTGTTTTGCAATTTAAACTCTGAAATTTGGACTCTGCAAAATAAAATTTTGAGATTAAGAATTTCTGAAAATTAATACCATGAGTTGACTTTTTGAATAACTTTAGATGATAAAAGACAATAATATTCTCAAAATTAAGGAGAATGGAGGATATTATTATTTTTTGTTACTAAAACTTATTAAAAAAAGTCAGTCCAGAATATCAATTTTTTAAAATTTTTAATGTCACAGTTTTATTTTACAGAATCTAAATTTTAGAATTTAAATTATAGAATACTAAAATTTCAGGGTATTTTTTTGCAGTTCAACCTTATATTGTTGCATGATATGTTGTCAATTAGTAGCATTATGTCAATTAGTAGCATTATAATTAAAAAGAATAATTTATTGTCAAGACCATATTCAACGGGTGCACCATAAATGTGTTTTTTATGTAGTTTTGTACTTTTAAAATTTCCTATAATTTTTGAAACTACATACTTATTACTCAAAATTCAATGCCAAGTTACAATTGTACTCCCAGAACATCTGATTTCAAGAAAAAAAAAATAATTAACGAAAATATTTCTGTTGAAAGAGAAAATCTGTTAGCAACTATCCGTTACAATATGATTAATTTACTATTCATGTTACAATATGCGACTAAATATCTAATTAAGTTATTCAATATTTGCCTATTATATATTTTTAGGTCACAAAATGTGTGATTATTAATCATAAAATTCTACTCATATTCATTATTAGTAATTGAATATTTGTTCATAATTAATGTGATATATATTCTACAACATATTATTTCTTTTCAAATATATTCACTTGTCTTATTATTTGTTGATCTTATTTAGCAAATGCATTTATGGACAAATTCTAGTATGTAAGAATCAGTCACTGAGTCTGACAAAATTCGATTATGGGCATCAGTCTATATTTCATTAAGGAAATTCTTTTAAATAAATATTTTATGTGAATATCTTTTATGGAAGTTTCCTTAACCTATTTATATTAATTCTTAATATTTAAAGTTATTTTTATTCATCATATTAGCTGTCAAAAAGATTGAGTAACTAACTATTTTGTTTCAGGATAGAAATTTGTAAGTTTTCTTTTCTGTTCTAATATGATTATGTCGAAAGATCATGTTATAACATGATAATAGAATCAACAATTAATTTAAGATCAGTTTTCTAAGTTTGATAACGAACTTGATTGATCTTCCAAGTCTTCTAATCATTACTAAATTCTTTGAATTGTTGTTTTGCATATCCCTAATGTGTAAAGATTTGCTCTTTCTATTTAAAGGTCACTTTAAAATAGCTTTAGATAGAGAGCACATATTGTATTTCAGTTATTGAGTATAATAAAAGGATTTTTCTTTTAGCTATTTTCGTAGACGTCAGTATAGTCTTAGTCGTGTGGTATAGTACTTTGGGAAAGGTATTGAATATCTTCGAGAAAAGATCGATCTGTAGCTATGAATAGTGTTCATGAGTAAAGGATCAAACAAGGTCAAGAGGAGGTTGATTGTGAGTGGTCATCGAGAGGATGAACACAATATCTTAAGGAGAAGATCGCCTTTAAAACCCTGAAAGGATTTCAAGTATATGAAGTCAACCTAAAACAAGTGATGCTCGCTAGACACTTGGTGAAGGAATACATTCACATTGCGACAATCAAATAAATGAGTCTTTTATTATATGAGTCAAATTAGTATTTGTATTCATTTTAAACTTTTCTAATAGTGTTTATTTCTCTCGATATGGCCCATTAGATATAGGTTATCGAGAGATAACTAAATCAAGTAAAAATTTCTATGTATTATGGGTATTTTTCTGCTTTTACAATAACCATCCTTCGTATTACAACATATTTAAATAATTGGTTAAATTATTTAATTCTACCATATTTAAAAAATGAACCTAAAAATTAGTATTAGAGCTTGACACTAACATTTTTGGTGAGATCTTGTGGTGTATTTGATATGATTTTTTCGGTATGTCGTTCCTTGCTGAATATGGATCCATTTCATGCCCTCTACTCCTTGATACCACCAATTACTCCTATTAGAAGGCACACATGAAAGCTTCCATCAAGGTACTTAATAAAATCTTGGAGATCCATAGTGGTTGGAACACTCCAACTACTAAGGATGGAGAACGGAAGCTAGTTCTTATACATAAACTTACTTTATCATCTAAGGATGACAAGTTCGCTAATTACAACTCCAAGACTCTATACACCATTCTTAATCGAGTTGATGCAACTCATATCAAAATGATTACAAATTATGTATCTGCAAAATAGGCATGGGATATTTTAAGACTCATTTTGAAGGTTCTGGTGATATGAAAAGATTCAAATTGACTATGTTAACTTCTAATTTTTAGGAATTAAAAATCAAAGAATATGAGACCTTGTCTGAATATTTTACTAAGCTTTATGATATTTCTAACGAATCATTTTCCCTTGGAAAAAAATTTTTAGATGCTAAGATAGTTAGAAAAAGTTTTGCTTATTACTAGACAGATTTCAACTAAAATTCACAGTCATAGGGGAGAGCAAAAACCTTGATCTAATGAAAGTTGAGGAATTAATGGAATCACTTGAGATGTATGAGAAAAATCTCAAACAGATAAAGAAAGTCTCAAAGCTAATATCTAATTCCACCAATGAAGACGATGATAACCTTGCCTTACTGAAAAAAAAAAAACTTTCAGCAAATTTTTGAAAAAGATAGGCAAGGAGTCAAACTCGAGCAACAACAATAAAGGTATGATTCCTAAATCTGATTCTTCAAAGAAAATGATATTCAATGTAAAGAATGAGAGAGGTATAGCCACTTGTGATCAGAGGTTACCAATACCTTAAAAGAAGAAGTCCAAAGCCATAATCTCCACTGAGAATGATGAAGAATCAGAAGGCAGTCAAGAGAAAGATGATGACCATGTAAGTAATTATGTAACCTTTGGTATTTCTTTTGTTTCAGATGATATATATTCTATGCTAAAATCCATAGGTCATGCTGCAACATCAATAATACGAATAATGAAGATGATTTTGACAATGCTGAATCTGAATTAGATGAAGAATCAATCTAAGAGTCATATGAAAAAATATACTCTTAGTGGATTAGAGTGGTAGATCAGTATCATTCTCTTGAAGGGAAAATTTCTACATATATTGAATTCAAGGAGAACTCGGAGATCAAAGTGCATAAATTAGAGACCTTATTGGATGAAAAGGAAGCAAAACTGAAAGAGGTCTCAGCTTATCTTGAAAGGATTCAAAAGTCCTTAAAGGTGTTAAATTCTAGAACTGCTAAGCTAGATCATATTCTATTTGTTAGTAAATCCAATTTGATCATAAAGGAGTTGGATTTACGAGCACTCTAATTCAAAAACTATTTTTATTAAGAGTTTTTTTTCTAACCGTGTTATAGGAACTAGTATTGATATTACAATATAGAAACATGATATTGCAACATGATGTTGTAACATAGATTAAATTAGCTGCACCTATATCTGTTTTAGGAAACCATGCTAATGTGGCAATAAGAAAATTTCATGTGGTGAAACATAGGAAACCAGTAGCATCTTATTCAACAAATGACAAAGCCATACTAGTAGATTACAAGAAGAATGAGATAAAAACAACTTTACTGATGAAGCTATAGGATATTATGGTTCAGAAATGAATGTTACAACACATTATAATATTGTTGCAGAATCAAATAGTTATGTTACAATATCAGACACTGATGCTACAACATCGACTGAACAAAAAAATAATGCATCTACTGAATTTACAGTTATAATCAATAATCCAATCAGTAGAGAATCCCCATTCTAGGTGAAGAAAAATCATCTATCTAACTTAATGATAGGTAGTATTAATGATTTCATTGTTACAAGGAAAAGATACATGAATTTGATCAAATATATGTATTTTTCTTCTTTGATTGAGCCTAAAATAAAGTCATCATTAGAAATGTTGAAATAGAGATACACCTCGTAGATATTTCCACAAAATCTTTTGACTTTGTTCGTTTTTTATTCCTTAAGGAAAGCCTTAGGGATATGTTTTATGTGATTTGTTACTTTTAGTTTTATGTTAAATTTTGCCTTTTGAAATTAGGATATTTTTGTCTAGAAAACTTAAAGGAAAGAAATAGATGAATTAAAAATTAAATTAAAAACTAGGATATTTTTATCTTTTAAACTCTTTGGATATTTAAGGAAAAATTAAAAATCTTAAATTGGATTTTAATTGACTACCTTTTGGTTATTTGTTCTCAGCAAAGAATTTATGTGTAAACATACTTCATAGGCAGAAAAAACTACCTACACTGATATGTGAAATCTATTCATGAGTAATTTAGTATTATATATCACAAATATAATAGTATTTGTATTTATTTTAAACTTTATTAATAATGTTTATTTCTCTAAGTTTGACCCCTTGGACATAGATTATCGGATGATAATTGAACAAGTAAACATTTCTGTGTTATTTTTACTTTTCCGCTTTTATAACAACCATTCTTCGTATTGCAACAGAATTAAATAATTAATTAATTATTTAATTCGGCCATGTCTGAAAAACAGACCTAATAGTTGTGATAAGTATTTTGTTTGTTTGAATTTTTTGATTGTTTGATAACAATTTTTATTAAATTTGAAGCAGTTTGGAAATATTTTTCTGTTTCGAACACTAAATAAATGAAGGAATGTTTTCATGAACTACTATTTTGGGTCCAAAGTTAGATGTTTCACTTTAAAAAAAATTAGATGTTTGAAAAAGTAAAAGTAAAACTTTATGTTGTTACAATTTCTAATAATATTATGTTAAAAAAACAATTCCTAATAGTAAAGTGTAGTTTCTAAGAATGCAAGATTAATATTTAAAAGTAAAATTTATAAGGAATATTTTTGCAGTAGCCCATATTAAAATTGTATGATTAACTGAAATCTAATGAAAGGATGATGAAACGCTTTGATAATCGGAATCCTTGGAATTTGACCACAAATACGAGTAAAATACACAAATTAAAGAAACATAAAATATTTTTATTAGCTGGTGCGGTTCGGTAAACTATGCTTACATTCAAATTTTGGGTGTCACTATAAATATTAAGTTTACATGTGAAAACTGAGGTAGTATTTGTTTTAGGCTTTAAGCGATGTAGGAGACCAAGTAGCCATCATTTCCCAAATTCTTGGTAATAATTGCAATTCCCAATACTTTGGGACCAAAAATAAACCTTTTTTTTCGTTTTTTTTTTCTTTTTAGGGCTGACTAGTTGCAATTGAGCTCAAAGTTGACTGGCCAAAATCGTCCATAATGCTTTCAGGGGTGTGTATAATTGAATTAGATTGTTTTTCTATTTATTTTATTAGATTAAAATGGACTAAATTATTATATGCTTCATATTATTTTATGTTTATTGTGATATTAGATTAATAATATTTTATATAAGGTAATGCAAACGGGAACAGACTTTGATATAATTTAAATGTAAAAGATATTGAACAAAAAAACTCTCGAACGTACGACTTGATCCGGCCACTAATGAAGCGAGGGATTGATAACCTCATGTTAATTAATCCATTCAGAGCAAAAAAACTATATTCGTTAATCCATGCCGATGGAAAACAATCTTGGTATTGCGTGTAGAAGCATCTATGGCAATGTCCAGTTAGATCTCTTGTTGGACACTAGTTTAAGATTCATTATATGGGGTCTCACGTACTCTGGAATTAATGTCTTCTTCTATGTTCATGGTAATATGGTTATATCTATATATATATATATATATATATATATATATATATATATATATATGATATTAACCGAAATAGCTACAAAAAATCCACAACTCAAACCACTCATATTTTGGTAGATTATAAAAAAGAGGACAAAAGTGTTGATAGAGAGATGACCTATCAGTGTTTTTCACTCCCAGAAGGAAAGCACTCACTTTGTTATATACACGAAGAGTAGATATTCCCACAATTAAAAGGGAATTAAGTGTGTTTATTCTAAATTAGCTCATTCACACTCAGTTTGAATCAAATTCACATTTTTTCCGATAAGGAATTAGATCCTTTGACTAATCAGGTAATAAATACAAATTATTTTGACATCAATTATAAATAATTACATATATTCTTATTAAGTCAAATTGTTACTCTTTTAATATTAGTCGGTTAGGGCCACATACCACTATGGACCCTCCAATCAAACGAAGGGCTAGAAGCCCAACGTATCCAAAATGAGGTTAATGTGGGACTTGACAAAGTTTATTTATCCTAATCAAATAACGAATTTGGATAAATTATATTTATCTCGATTATAAACTCATGTACCAAACATAAACTCATTTCACAATATATCTTAATTTAGGATAATAAAATAGGGAAATGAAAGTGGGTGTCATGTTTTTACAATTTATCTTAATAAATTTCTATTTTTTTCTTTTTATACTTAAATAACTAAATATATATATTTTTATGCTTGATATATTTAATTATACACCAACTATAACAGAGTATATTAGTTTTTATATTGGTACGCCATATTTTGCACTCAATATATATAATGATATATATGTCATTTTGCAATAATATTTGAAATATACTAACAATTTAATCAGTGTGTTAAAACCCAAGAGAATATCCTTATTCTTATTATTAGAGAACATTAGTATTCTTATTATTTATGTTAATATAATATTATTATTACGTCTCTTTCTTTCCAGATTTCGTCAATGGCCGGCTTGAATAAAATACCGTAGGATAGAAACCTTTTTATTAGTGTGAAGGCTAGCACAGTAAAATCAACTTACTAAACGATTCCGGCTAGTTCATTGGTCCATTGTTCTCTTTTTTTCTTTTTTCTTTTTCTTTTCTTTTTTTTTTTTTTTTGTGTTTCGACTTGGTTTTCTTTATTCTATTGATCCGACTGTAGACTTTTCATTTTTTTCAAAAAAAAATAAAATAAAATTCTTCCACTTTCCCTTACCCTGTCAATCCACATCGATAGACGAAAAATCAATACTTCATGGATGGGGGCAAAAGTTCATACCCCACTCTAGAATTGTCCTAAATGGTAATTCTAAAACAATTTTTTTTTTCTTTCTTTCCCTCATTTTTTATCTCCCCTATTTTTTTTCCTCCCATTTCATTTTCCATATGTAGAGCGAAATCTTTACAATCTTTCTACAACTACAAGACGAATGAAAATAATATTGTATTCTTTTCAAACTATTTTAGCAGTAGCTATAATTGCACATACCTATAGAAAAATGACAATTTAGTTTCCACATCTGTTGTACTAAATAATTAGTGTATACGTAATACGAATCTTTGTCATTACTTTTGGAGTATGCATATAGGATTTCTTAAGGCTATTATCTTCTTTTTGTTAGAATAATATTATTCCTTTACTATAATTGACCTTTCATCCATAATGCAAATTTTCGTTTAATTGTTCTGCTTTAATATGCTCTCTGTTCTAGAAATACCTTATCTGTTCCCTCACTCAAATACATTTTCTTTTTTCCCTTCTTAGTTTCATGGTTTTGGTAAAGCAAAATAAATATATCCCTTAATTTTGTCAAATCATATCAAAATTATTTTGTGGGTCATATCTGATCAAAACTATGTCACAAAATAAAAGAATATCCTTCGTCAAAATAAGTTATATAGTCAAACTATCATATTAACCCTATAACTAGACATAGACATTCCTTCGGGGAAAAAAAATGCAAAAACAAATACTTTATGAAATTTTCGTATAATATTCAAAAATAAATTTCAGGATTTGGCATTAAAGTTATTTGATTTTAAGTTTAGTGGATAATTTGAATATTTGACGAAGGGCAATGAGACTATTTTCAGATAATAATTTATAAAAAAAAAAACAAAGAAAATATGTTATAAGGATAATTTTAACCTAATTTAACAAATTGTAGAGTGAGACACAAATTTTACTCTACAAAGTCGCTTGACTTGGTTGGATAATTGCATAAATGTGTTGCCCAAAACAAAGCACCGTGAAATTTATCAACTAATTAAATGATTTTTTTTCTTTTTAACAATTGCTTTTTAGCTACAACAAAGTACAAATTACAACACAATATAATAATACGCTCTAAGAATTTAAATATAAAAACAAAAACTTTGGAGCCTAGTCTCCTATCCTAGCTCTTCTAGAAGTCTATTTCATAAAATTTTCCTTCATTTTGGTTTTTCTTTTTCTTTTGTTTTTTCTTTATTAGACATAGTGCACTTTCTTCGTTTTATGAGGAGTCAAATACTGCAGGAGCTATGACAAGTTTACTCCAAGCTTTTCCAGCTTATCATCCCATTGGTCTGTGGATAAGTTCCGATGAATGTGATCAGTGGACCCCTCAACAAGTAATAAGGACATAGACTTTTTTTGTTTTTTCGTAGACTTTTTTTGTTTTTTTGTTAAACATTAAGCACATGGACTTCGTTCACTCAGATTCCATGCGTGAAAATGAAGGACAATGTTGCGACTAGCGGTATAAATCAAGGACAAGTATAAATCTCCGTTCTAAACACATCTTCTCCACTTTGAAAAAAAGGCCTTGCAAAAAATCTGCATCTAGTGTTATTGGTTAAAAGAAAATTTTGTCATTCATATGTTCGTTTATCAATAAATTCTGAAATAAACTCATTAATTAATTGAAAAGACACATATATTTTTAAAATGAAATAAAATGATATTTATATCATGGTTAACAATATCAATGATAATACAAAATTTCAATCTTTTCTTTAATTTTCATGTTCTGAATCCTATCCATCTAATTTAATTCTTACCTCGCTTATCCTCTAAATTTTGGAACTGTTGACTTTTGTATTTCTCTTCAAATTTATTTAAAATTTTAAATGATATAGCATTAGTTGGTAAATGATTTGACACTTTTTTATTTCGTTTTTTTTATTATTAAGATTATGACTTGGGACATGAATAAATAAAAAAACTCGATTTCGATAAACAACAATAATACAATTACCATTTTAGTGAGAGTAATTAGTGACAGTGTTATTAAAAAACAACATATTTAAGTGTATGGCAAATAGTTGGTATTGACCATTTTTACGCAGATAATATAGGACTATAGGAGTTTACTTCGATGAATAACCACCAGTCGATAGTCCATAGAAAAAATTATGCCTTTCTGGCCAGACTGTATGGATTAGGATGGGAAAGATGCTAGGTTCAACCTTTTGCAATATAGAAAAAAAGTATAAAGTCATAACATAAAGCCAAAAACATCACGAGAAAGTGTGAAATGGGAGAGAATATGCACAGGCAATCCACATCCCATGCGTCAACTTGCACTAGAGAACCTCTTTTGTTATCGTATAGAGATTTTGGGACCCGTTCTCAAGTCATACGTCACGTGTACGACCGAGTGACAAGAAAGGTCACAAAATGGGTCCACCGTCCGACAGGTGTCGAGAGTGATTAGTTAAAAGCCACGCAGGTCACACGTGATTTCACAATCGGTCATTGGGCCGTCCAAAGTTAGGGTCGAGCCCATCATAGACTCTGGACAGTCTCAGCCCAGTCCGACCCTTACCTCGACAGTTGGGGGGTCAGAAACCCCAAGGGTCTTCCACCTGAATACAATGGCCCTTACCTCGACAGCTGGGGGGTCGGAAGCCTCAAGGGTCTACCACATGAATATAATGGAAAGCAACTCACGACTCCAGATCTAGACAAAGCATTTAATGCGATCCTGGGTAGACGTGCGTAAGGAGCAAGCCGTCCTGACAGAACGGCGATTTACCCAAATCTCACCCCTGACATATTCAAGCCGTAGGAGGCGGCGGAAATCAGGCTACGGTGATACAGAGGAGATCACGGAAATCTCGGCCCGTGACCTTTGAAAAAGACTTTGAGGAGAAAGGTATTCAATCCTGAGATTGATACCCACGTGGTTCACAATCTCAGAACTATACATATATGAGTCATGCGTTCCCGAGAGGGGCATATACGCTTACAGAAAGAAGTATATAAAAAAGCTTATGAGCAAGAAACAAACATATACTCGTACTGAACTAATTTCTTGCTACCCTGTATCAAAGATAAACCACTGACTTAAGCATCGGAAAGTCTTTACAGGTAGCTACCCCCGGCCTCTCCGACCCTGCTTGGAGTTCAGAGTACTTTGGGATAGTGAGGACACATGGACAGTTGGAGAATACAGCATCATCGGTTCAGAGACACATGGACGGCTGGTGAGAAACTACTCCAACAGTTTGGCGCCGTCTGTGGGAAAAGGTTGAGTGTGAGAAAAAGAGTAGGAGACTCACGACTGCGCTCTCTCTAAAAGAAAAGCCATACAATGTCTGATAGTACCCTCAAGAATGACAACCAGGAGTACACGTCCCGACGCCGAAGGGAGCTCCCGAGAAGCACGACCAGATCTGGAGCAGAAGCTGGATCAGATACTTGCCACCCTGGCGGAAGCAAACCGGAAGGCAGAGATGGCCCACGAGGCCGTCCTGGGTTTAAGGGACGAGGTCGCAGAGGTATGCAGAGATAACGCCCGCCTCGAAGGGTTGCTGGCGAGTGAAGACAGGACCCAGCGGAGGGAAGATTTCGACGAAGAAGTCCAACAAGAATTCAGAAGTCAACCGTGAGGAGAAGCTCCCGCCTCATCCGGGTCGCGGATGCAGGGGGCATGGCAAAGCCAGTCAAGACCCTTCCAAACCAGAGGGGCAACGGGCAGAAGACGCCATGGAAGCCCAGGAGGTATGCCCCCCAACTGGAAACAAGAGATGATGGCGGAGTTGGGTAAGAGACTCGGAGCCCATCATAGCCAGACACCCGACGATCTGGCAAAACAAACTGTGCGAGGGATCAACCGGACGGCCTTCGCCGACTGGATCCAGATGGAACCCAGACCGAGGGACTTCACAACCCCGACCTTCAGGCCGTTCGAGGGGAAAACCAACCCCCTCGACCACATATACCACTTTCAGCAGAAGATGGCCTTGGAAACCAGGGACGAGGCCGTGACCTGTAAAGTCTTCTCTACGACCCTGGCGGGACCAGCCCTACTATGGTTCAGACAGCTTCCGGAAAAGTCCATAAACTGGTTCGAAGACTTCTGCAAATTTTTCCTAAAGTAGTACGCAGGTGTCTGGAGACAACAAAAAACAATGCCAGACCTAGACCGTTTGGAGCAGGCCGCAGATGAGTCCCCGCGAGAGTACCTCTCGCGTTTCCTCGAGATAATGTCACTGGTCCATAACGCCGACTCGGTCCAAGCCGCAAGCTCATTCATTAGGAGTCTACAGCCAGGATCAATGTTATCGGACCACCTCCTTTTGAATCTTCCGTACGATATGGTGAACGTCTAGGTGAAGTCGGAAGGGGTATTCAGAGTGCTGGAAAGCCACCAGAAGGCGCCCAAGACCTCCGCCGCAATAACAACGACACCAGTACAAACTTCGGCCCTGCAAGGGGTGAAGAGGCCCTCACCGGGCCAAGGGCCGGCTCCAAAGCAGGAAGCCCCCATCCGGGATAGTCAGGAAGGTGGCAAGAGGAGGAAGATGTCCTATGACCTTCTACCGAAATATGAGCTTAACATACCGATTGACGTGATCTACCTCCAAAACAAGGACAGGGGTATTTTCAAAGACCCACACAAATCAGGCGTCCCTGAGCATATGAAGAACAGGAACAGGTATTGCCAGTTCTATAAAGACTTCAGGCACGACACCATCCACTGCCGCAACCTTTACGCTCAGGTCATGATGGCGATCCACGCCGGCAGGTTGAAACAATACGTGAAAACCGGTGGAACCCAGCCACTGGAAGACGTCACCAGGCCTGAAAAAGGGAAGCAGACCCAAGCCTCTGGGTCAGGAGAGTAGACCCTGAGGATAGTGCCGACCATCGTGGGTAGGCCAGAGCCGACCCATGATCAAGAGGAAAAAGAAAGATACCTCAAAAGAGCTGAGGGTAGGGTGAAGTGCTTGAGGGGGATGGGCCATTCCGTCAACCATTTGATGTTGGGAGAAAGCCGCACCTCTGCCGCCTCCATCGTTTTTACCCAGCAAAATTTAACTACGGTACGTCAGCCTCACGATGACCCCTTAGTGATTAAACTGCAGATCGGCTCCGCATTGGTCGGAAGGGTCCTGGTTGATGGTGGAAGCAGCGTTGATATCATATTCCTCAGCACATTCGAGAATATGGGTCTGGATCGAAGCGCACTCAGACCGACCTGTCAGCCCCTATTCGCTTTCGACAGCACGAAGGTCTGTCCTTTGGGCGTTGTGACCCTGAATGTCTGCGCTGCTGAGAGATGGTTGGACGTGGATTTCGTCGTCATTGACTGCCAGTCCTCCTTCAACGTCATCATGGGAAGGGGATGGATCCACGCCATGCATGGGGTCACTTCCACCCTCAATCAGGTCTTAAGATGTCAATCAAAGGACGGTACCTATACGATTGACATCAAAGGAGACTAGACCTATGCAAAGAAATGCTTTTCAGCCACCCTGAGGGAAGCCGACACGAGTGCAAGTGCCACAACTGGGGACAGATAGCAATCAAAGGACCGCCTGCCAGCGTACATGAAGCAAATCAAAGAGGAGTCTGATGGTCCAGAATCCACAATCGAGGAGCTGGTAGCGGTCCCTTTGAAAGAGGCAGAACCGACGAAGGTGATTCTAATCGGGGCCTTATTACCGGAGGAGTAAAAGAATGAGATGTTAGGATTCCTGAAGTGGAACGAGGACGTCTTCGCGTGGTCCCACGATGACATGCCTAGGATAGACCCTATACATTCCTGCCACCGGCTGAACATAGATCCCCATTTCCCTTCAGTCAGGCAGAAACCCAGAAGGTTCGCACCAGAGAAAAATAGGGTGATCAATAAGGAAATAGAGAAGCTGCTGGAGAACGGTCTGATCAGGGAATACGTATACCCGCGTTGGGTCTCTAACCCAGTAGTGGTGAAAAAGAAAACTGGTGACGACCGTATTTTCATAGACTTCACCAACTTGAATAAGGCCTGCCTAAAGGATAGCTTCCCCCTGCCAAAATCGACCAAATAATAGATGCGACGGCGGGATTCAACAGAATGAGCTTTCTGGATGCCTACTCTGGATACAACCAGATCCCTCTGTACGCTGAAGACTAGATCCACACGGCTTTTATCACGGAGCGTGGTCTGTACTACTACAGGCATATGCCATTTGGCCTGAAGAACGCGGGGGCATCCTACCAAAGGTTCATGAATAAAATATTCGCCAGGCTACTAGGGAAGACTATGGAGGTCTACATCGACGATATGGTCGTGAAGAGCAGGGAAGATTTAGACTATCTGAGGTACCTAGACGAATGTTTTTCAGATTCTGAGGCAGTATCAGATATATCTGAATCCCAAGAAATGTGCGTTTGGGGTATCCTCTGGGCAATTCCTAGGGCATATCATGAGCAGGAGGGGTATTGAGGCAAACCCGACCCAGCTGACCTCGATCACGAATGTGCAGAGACCCTCGTCCGTTCGAGAAGTCCAACGCCTGGCCGGGAAGATAGCCGCTCTCAGCCGATTCATCTCTAAAATGTCCGACCGATGCAAGCCTTTCTTCTAATGCTTGAAGAAAAGCTCTACTGTCATCTGGGGGGGAGGAACAGGACAGGGCACTGACAGATCTCAAGCTGTATCTGAGTCACCCACCTATCCTGGCTTCCCCGGCAGAGGGGGAGCACCTGTATACCTATTTAGCGGTGTTCGAGATAGCAGTCAGTGCCGCACTATTCATCGAGGAAGACGGCAAACAGAAACCGGTGTTTTATATAAGCTGCATGTTCCTGGATGCCAAAACCCGATACAGTGTGGTAGAAAAACTGGTCCTCGCTCTGGTCAACGCTAAAAAGAAACTCCGACAGTATTTTAAGGTACACTTAGTCACCGTGTATACAGATTTCCCCATCCGTCAAATTTCGGCAAAACCAGACCTGTCGGGACGACTGACCAAATGGGCCATCGAGCTGGGAATATACGATATCGAGTATCGGCCTCGAGCGGCGAAGAAAGGATAGGTCATAGCGGATTTTCTGGTGGAAATTGAATCCTTCGGTGAGCAACATAGCCCGTGTGAGATGTCTCAACTTCGCCCTCCTTCAACCTGGATGCTCTACACGGACAGATACACAAATGCCTTAGGGTCGGGTATCGGGATAGTCTTACAGACCCCAACGGGTCTCAGAGTTAAGAAAGCATTGAGGCTCAGCTTCCAGGCGACTAACAATGAGGCAGAGTACGAGGCACTGCTGCAAAGCCTTGAGCTGGCACTGCACTTCGGAGTGGAGGACATCGCCGTGAAGACCGACTCGAAGTTGGTCGCGGGTCAAGTCAGGGGAGACTTCGAAGTAAAAGAACCGAGGATGCACAGATACTTCTCCAAGGTAATAGGGGCAAAAGCTCGCTTTGGCAATTTCAATATCGAACCGATCCCCAGGGAGATGAACCAGAGGGCCGACGAGCTAGCTAAGAGTGCGTCAATCGGGGGTACCGTGGGAAGCATAGAAGTTCTCTTAGAAGGTGGGAGCATGGAGGACCCCCCACGGACCCCTGCACACAATGTGTTCGCAACCGGAGCTGCTGACGAAGGGTAGATGAAACCCATCACACAGTATTTGACGTTGGGGAACCTTCCCGCAGACTCCCGGGAAGCAAGGTCAGTCAGATTGAAGGTTGCCAGGTACTCGATAGTGGGTGAACAGTTATACAGGAGATCGACAATAGGTCTGATGCTACGCTGCATAGGTCCCGTCGAAGCGCAAAAACTGATGGAGGAAATCCACGAGGGAGTATGTGGCAACTACTCCGGCGGACGCAACCTCGCCCACAAGGCTCTAACGGCCAGATACTTTTGGCCATACATGATGGCAGAGGTAGCCAGATTCGTCAAAAAATGTGATAAATGCCAGAGGTTCGCCCCAATGAAACGTCAGCTCACGGAGATACTTCACTCGAACATAACCCCTTGGCTGTTTGCCAAATAGGGTCTGGACATCGTCGGATAGCTCCCCAGAAGTCCAGAAGGAAAGAGATACGTCATGCATGCCATAGACTACTTCACCAAATGGGTAGAGGCCAAAGCCTACACGACTGTTAATAAGGCAGACACGATTAACTTCATTTGGAAGAACATAATATGTCGATTCAGGATCCCGAAAGAGATACATGCCGATCATGGCACGCAGTTCTAAAATGCTAAGCTCAAGGAGATGTGCAAGCTGTATGATATAAAGCTCAGTTTCTCTTCTGTGAACTACCCTCAGGGGAACGGCCAAGCAGAGGCGATGAACAAAGCCATATTCAGCAACATTAAAAAGAACTTGCAGGAGGCTAAAGGCAAGTGGTTAGAAGAACTGTCGGCCATTGTGTGGGCCCATCGAACCACAGAGCGGAGGTCTACTGGGAGAACGCCATTCACCATGGTCTACGGATCAGAGGCTGTGATCCCGACCCAGGTCGGCCTCCCGTCCCTCCGCTCCGAAATGGTAAAAGATGCCCCCTTAAACGAATGTCAGTTAAGCTACAACACAGACCTCCTAGAAGAAACGAGAAACATGGCCCTGGTTCACCTGGCTTCATACCACCAACAGGCTAGATCCTACTACGCGAAAAAGTTTAGTGCCTGACGATTTAACGCCGGGGATTGGGTCCTAAAAGCTAGAACAGAGAATTTCTCGAAACTGGACTCCAATTGGGTCGGACCCTATGAGGTGATCAAAGTGCTAGACAATGGTGCGTATGTCCTGAAGGAACTCAAGACGGGGAAAAATGTGTCGAACACGTGGAATACTCAGCACTTGAAAAAGTATCATGTGTAAGGCACTACATATGATATAAGACCATGTGAATGCCTATGTTGTTGAAAAGCCTAAATCTTAAACAGGTCAAGTTCTCTTTTTTCCGTATAGATTTATCTTTGGGATTGCTATGGAAAAGAGGTCTGCCCATAGCGGCAGACCCCACACATTATTCACATGTGAGACCCATGTGAACGTGTATATTATTATAAAACTTAATTCCGAAACAGGTTAGGTCTTCTGCCATACGGAAAAGGGTCTGCCCACAGTGGCAGACCCGACGTT
The DNA here is from genome assembly GCA_002914805.1 of Parasponia andersonii. Lineage (NCBI taxonomy): Eukaryota > Viridiplantae > Streptophyta > Magnoliopsida > Rosales > Cannabaceae > Trema > Trema andersonii. The sequence continues at coordinate 435,342 of JXTB01000290.1, forward strand.
TCAGTTGCGCAGGCAAAAGATCACACCAGGCTGCTACGGAAGAGGGTCTGCCCGCAGCGGCAGACCAAATGTTTTGTTTGCACAGGCAAAAGATCATACCAGGTTATCACGAAAAAGGGTCTGCCCACAGTGGCAGACTTGACGTTTCAGTTACGCAGGGAAAAGATCATACCAGGCTACTACGGAAGAGGGTATGCCCGCAGCGGCAGACCCAATGTTTTGTTTGCACAGGTAAAAGATCATACTAGGTTACCATAGAAAAGGGTCTTCCACAGTTGCGGACCATATGCATTATTCGTGCAATCAATGATCGTTCTATGGGATTCACGTCGCTCGTCGACGATCTGAGAAAATGTACGAAGAGGAAACAGCTATGCAACATAAACTTGCCAGTAGACCTCAAAAACGTTCGTACTATGGGAGTCACGTCGCTCGTCGACGACCCGAGAAAACGTACGAAGAGGAAATAGCTGTGCAAAAAAAACTTGCCAGCAGACCTCAAAAATGCTCGTACTATGGGAGTCACGTCGCTCGTCGACGACCCGAGAAAACGTACGAAGAGGAAATAGCTGCGCAACAAAAACTTGCCATCAGACCTCAAAAACGCTCATACTATGGGAGTCACGTCACTCTCGACGACCCGAGAAAACATACGAAGAGGAAATAGCNCCAGCAGACCTCAAAAACACTCGTACTATGGGAGTCACGTTGCTCGTCGACAACCCGAGAAAACGTACCAAGAGGAAATAGCTGCGCAACAAAAACTTGCCAGCAGACCTCAAAAATGCTCATACTATGGGAGTCACATCGCTCGTCGATGCCCCAAGAAAACGTATGAAGAGGAAATAGCTGTGCAACAAACACTTGCCAGCAGACCTCGAAAACGATCGTACTCTAGGAATTGAATCGTGCAATAAAACACTTGCCAATGACCCGAGAAAACGTACAAAGAGGAAATAGATGCGCAACAAAAACTTGCCAGCAGTCCTCAAAAACGATCGTACTCTAGGAGTCGAATCATACAATAAAACACTTGTCGATGACTCGAGAAAACGTATGAGGAAAAAAAGGGTGTGCAACCCAAAAGCTTGCCAGCAGACCCCCTAAGGAACATTTTTGGCTACATGAAGAGCTAAAGGAAAGCAGGGTCGGGATCTACCCGTTAGAAGTGAACCCTCCCTAAGGAATGTTTTGGCTCCACGAAGAGCTAAAGGGAAACAGGCTCTACCCAGGGGATGATTTATTTTCGCATGATCAGGATGTGAACGGATTTGGAGTCTATCCGTTGGAAAAAGTCCAGAACCAAACCAAACGTGAAGACAGAAATTAAGATTAAAACCTGTTTATTATGTCCTAAAAATACAAAGCGCGGGTTAATAGTAGTGTGCACTCATGAACCCTACTTACAGGATACAAGTCTAGAATGGACTCTTAAGGAGACATCGGAGTGATAGTGCCCTATTTGTTCCTGGTAAGAGCCAAGCCCAGGCCTTCTCCTTTGCAACGATGGATCCAAACAATAGTCGACCAATCCCTGGAGCTGGTTCCGAGCACGGTCCCATTTGGGGACAGAAAAGTCCAGCCACACGCGCAGGTCGAACTCTGCCAAAACAGGCTGACGTGCTAAAGATGCTTGCCATGGAAAAGGACGGGCCCTCTACATCTGCTTCTGGTGCCATAGAGCTTATCCCCATTTCTGGTCTGCCAGATCGAACTTCGGAAGTCCCTGACACTTAGCCTAGTCTCGGGGTCTCAACCAGTGAGGGGTCTGGCGCGGTCATTGTATCTAGTCACGAATCCGACCCTACCACGCCACCCTTTACCGGGGCTGGTCCAAGCACCGGGATTGGCTGCACTCCCATGGACGGAGGTAACTAGGGTCTCTAACTTTGTACATTTGTAAAGCTGACCTTCGTTGTAATCCTTCGAATAAATAATAAGAACCGTGCAATTCTCTTTAGTCTGTTTTCTTTTTCTTTGTTGACCGCGTCCGACCTTCTATATAAATAATTGTATAGACTCGATTTTGGACTATTAGTGAGTCTTCCTCGGGTCATGAATGCCAAGATTAGTTCCGGAGATAGGGGTGCAAGTTTTGACTCATCCGGTTTCATGGAGGCATAACTCTTGTTATAACTTGATTTGNAAAGTCCAGCCACACACGCGGGTCGAACTCTGCCAAAACAAGTTATAACAAGAGTTATACTTCCATGAAACCGGATGAGTCAAAACTTGCACCCCTATCTCCGGAACTAATCTTGGCATTCATGACCCGAGGAAGACTCACTAATAGTCCGAAATCGAGTCCATACAATTATTTATACAGACGGTCGGACGTGGTCAACAAAGAAAAAGAAAACAGACTAAAGAGAATTGCACGGTTCTTATTATTTATTCAAAGGATTACAACGAAGGTCAGCTTTACAAATGTACAAAGTTAGAAACCCTAGTTACCTCTGTCCATGGGAGCACGGCCAATCCCGGCACTTTGACAGACCCCGGTGGAGGGTGGCGTGGCAGGGTCGGATTCGTCACTAGATACAATGATCGCGCCAGACCCCTCACCGATTGAGACCCCGAGACTAGGCTGAGTGTCAGGGGCTTCCGAAGTTCAATCTGGCAGACCAGAAACGGGGATAAGCTCTATGGCACCAGAAGCAGATGTAGAGGGCCCGTCCTTTTCCGCGGCAAGCATCTTCAGCACGTCAGCCGGATACGTGATACTGATCTCATCCCCGAGCTGCTACATATAGTGCTTGACGGAGTAGTGGTCCCTCTCGATACCTTTCTGATCGTCAAATTAGTCTGGCGTCACCACCTCAGCGTGGCCTTCGAACTCTCTATTCTCCCAGCCAGACCTATAACTTTCCGCAGAAAGGACGCCCACCTGCCTCTGGTACCTCAATTTTAATTTCTCCACGTCCGCCAGCCTATCCTTCAGCGCCACCAACCTGAGCTCCGCTTGCCACTGCGATAAGTCGACCAAAAAAGTGTTAATGCCGGCAAGATCCTCGCCGTATGTGCAGGACATCTCCACATGAGCACCCATCAGATTTTTGTGATCCAGAAAGCGATATCGATTTACCTCATTGGACCGGTTAAGCCTGCGTTGCAGAGAATGGACCTCTAGCATGGCTGTCACCTCGGCTTTTCTCGCTTCCTTGGCATCCTCAACAGCTCTGTTACAAGCGATGAAGGCCAGCCACATCTCTGCCCCGACGCTCTGCAACTCTTGTTCCTTGACCCTTAGCTCGTCTTGGGCCAGTCTGGCGGCCTCGGAGTGGGCAAGTTTGTCAGCCTCCGCCTCAGCTAGTCTCGCGGCCAGCTCCTCGCGTCTAGCCCTCTCGACGCTTAGAGCATGAGCCACCGCGCTGCTGACTTTTGCCTCCTTGAGGCTCCGATATAAGTCAAAATCAGACCTCAATTCGGCGAGGGCGGCCTCGCTGCGCTCGACCAGCGCAGAGCGGGAACTCAGCTCCTCAGTCAAATCCCTGATGCGAGAGAAGTAGAAAGACTGGATGGCGGCTAGCTACAGGTTAGATAAAAAAAGGGAGGGTCAGCATTTAGCAAGGGTGCCGAAAAATATAGAAGCAACCAAACGGACCAAACCTGCATGAAGGTACGCTTGGTGACCAGCTTAACATTCTCCAAAGAGAGCACCTCCAGCTCCGGCTCTGTGACTGGACCCTCTCTTTGAGCGTCGCTCATGCCAAGGGAACACGGCCCAACCCGGCTAGCCATGAGGGTACCTTCTCTGCCCGCCGAGCACGCCTCCGAGGCAATGGCGGCAGGGACGGAGGGAAGTCCGGCACCATCAAGAGCACCATCGGCCACAGAGGGAGGTGGTGCATCTCCTCTGGGCAGGCCGTTGCGCACTAACCTTTTTCTCCTTAGAAGGGTCAGTGTCACCCCGTCGTCGTCACTGTCAGACGAGGGGGCAACCATGCCCCTCTTCTCCACCTGGCCCTCTTCTACGTTGGACGAGCCGACCTCGCATTGCCGCTTTGTGGGGACCGGAGGAGGGGAGGATAGTCTAGATTTCAATGTCGGAGCCCCCCACTAAGCTCGGCAATCTCTCCACTGAGGCTAACAGTGCTCGATTTCGAACCGGAGTCAGGGGTAGACGAGATTGCTGCAGCAGAGCCCTCAACCGGACTCGGCATCATCTTTTCCCCATGCACGATCCGTGTGGCAGAAGGTCCCCCAGATGGAGGTCCGCCTGCGTCGGAGTGGGGGACCACTGGCATTTCACCTCCTGAAAGCACCACGAGGTGTCGGCCAGTGGGTGCCTTGGTGCGGGCCTTATGTGCCGCAGCTTCCCCCTTGACGGGTGAGGGGTCAGCCGATGGGCCTGTCTCAGAACCTGCGAAGAACAAATAACATGTTTAGCTCATGGCCACAATCCACCCACAAGGCTCAAGGATGCGAAATGAACTTACCTCTAGCCCTCTTGGGGGCGGCGGTTTCCTCCTTGCAGAGCCTGATGCACTCCTCGGCCACAAGCCTCACGGCCTCCTCGAGCTCGTGGTTGAATGGCACCACTAGATCGTTGGTGCCAGCCAACTGGCTTGAAGCCACCCACCATGGCGATCCGGTCATGTTCATCCCAGCGGAATCGGTTCAGGGCAGAGGCGTCGAGTCGGCTCCGCATTTGTTTTGTGATGACCCAGGTATCCAAAGGGAATGGGAGGTATGAAACCATCCTGGGCATCATGTTCATCGTTAGGGGGTTGAGGACGGCCTGGATGTGCCTGCAATCCCAGGAGATCCGAAGATGATGATCCCCTCCAGACCTTTGAGCCGCCCTGCCGACAAATGCGGCTCAAACCTGTTCTCTTCTGCCGAGGCTGCACAAGAGAAAATAATATGAGCAATAACATAGGGAAAAGGCGCAGACCCAAAAATCACGACCTAACACTTACTCTGCAGAAAAGTTGAGGGAACTTGGAAATGCTCTCCATTCACCCAAGGGAAGCACCACGCCCCTCCAACGGCATATAGCTTGGTATGGGAGTCACATTATTTATCTGACCTCGGCAGACCCCAGAAGATATGACGTCCCAGTAGCGGTTGGAGGTTAAAAGTGGGATAGGAACTCTTCTTGGGGATAAGGGTGAGCTTGTAAGCATAAAAGACCACCTCCAGGTCAATATGCAAATTATAGATTACTGACAAGGCAGAAAGCCCCATCAGAATCATGACCCTGTTTGTATTTAATTGCATCGGGTGGATCCCCGTCAAAGAGAAAAATTGGTGGACCAAGGGAGAAAGGGGGAATCGCAACCAGTCCAAATACTTTCTGCCCAGGATGATGGAACCCTCTGGGGTACAAGGACGAAGATACCAGTCCGCAGGGCCCTCAACCCATTGTAGCGTCACTCCTCCGGAGAGGCAGAGCGGCCTCCTCAGTGAATCCAGCTCTGAATCCACGACGGGGCGCAATTCTTGGTTTTGACTTGAAGCCATTGTTCTGAATATGACTGAAAGAGTAAAAGTCTCTAGAGGGGAAAGAAGCGGAAACCCTAGGATTTTATGAGGTTAGAATGATTGAAGATTTTAGTAAAGTGGCAAATGAACGCAATTGCGGCTTTTATACAGGGGGAGCCGAAGAGTTTTTCTGGAAAAAGGGAGAATAAGGGAGACCGAACAGTCGAACTTCAAAATTCAAACAGATTTCGTGATATAGGATGGTGTGCCTCCGCATCGGTAAGGGAGGAACCACGTGCATCCCCCAGATTGGAGGAACGGAGAAATGATTTCCCCACTTGATGGATATGAATCCGTCAAGTAAGGAAATGGGGGCAGTTGTGGGACCCATTCTCAAGTCATACGCCACGTGGACGACCGAGCGGCAGAATAGGTCACAAAAGGGGTCCACCGTCCGACAGGTGTCGAGAGTGATTAGTTAAAGGCCACGCAGGTCACATGTGATTTCACAATCGGCAATTGGGCTGTCCGAAGTTAGGGCCGAGCCCATCACAGACCCTGGACAGTCTCAGCCCAGTCCGACCCTTACCTCGACAGTTGGGGGGTCGGAAGCCCCAAGGATCTTCCACCTGAATACAATGGCCTTTACCTCGATAGCTGAGGGGTCGGAAGCCCCGAGGGTCTTCCACCTAAATACAATAGAAAGTAACTCACGACTCCAGACCCAGACAGAGCATTTAATGCGATCCTGGATAGGCGTGCACAAGAGACAAGCCGTCCTGATAGAACGGCGATTTACCCAAATCTCACCCCTGACAGATTCAAGCCGTAGGAGGTGGCGAAAATCAGGCTACAACAAAACAGAGGAGATCACGGAAATCTCGGCCTGTGACCTCTGAAAAAGACTTTGAGGAGAAAGGTACTCAGTCCTGAGATTGAGACCCGCGCGGTTCACAATCTCAAGACTATACATATATGAGCCATGAGTTCCCGAGAGAGGCATGTACGCTTACAGAAAGAAGTATATAAAAAAACTTATGAGCAAGAAACAAACTTATACTCATACTGAACTAATTCCTTGCTACCCTGTATCAAAGATAAACCGCTGACTTAAGCATCGGAGAGTCTTTGCAGGTAGCCATCCCCGCCTCTCCGGCCCTGCTTGGACTTCAGAGTACTTTGGGATAGCGATGACACGTGGACAGTTGGAGAATACAGTATCAGCAGTTCAGAAACACGTGGACGGCTGGTGAGAAATCGCTCCAACAGAGATGTCAATTGCTTCGGCCCCTCATTTTCCACGAGAGCACAATACGAAAATATCTGAGTTGAGCACAGTATGGCATTAGATGACTTTGGACCTTGTTAAATAGGAGACTGTGCCAAATTTTAGCTTTTAGGTACTATGGACTCGCACACACGGCACGAGCACAACGTAAATATGATATGACCTAAAAAAACACGAAAAACAAGACTCTAAATATTTTAAAAAATATGTTTATTTTTATTTATTATATTATTTATATATGTAAATTTTATATGTTATTTTAACTTGTTAATTAACTCATTTTTTTTATTCTTTCTTCTAAAAATAATTTTACATTAGTGATTTTTAGCTAAATATTTTATTTCCAAATAACTATGGGTATATTACATATTTTCTTTCCAAAATATAATTACTTAATTAAATATTTTTAAAAAGTCATAAAATATTGACTATCACAATAATTTAATAAGTCGAATGAAGAAAGACATAGATACGTAGCACGTTTGGCACACTATATTTGACAGTATAACAGGAGCCTAGCACAAATATAAGCATGACACGAGCACAATATTGAGTATGCTTGTACCTGTGGGCTATGCTAGATCTAGAATTTTAAAATTTGGACTAACATAAATACCACATAATGTTTTATTAAGTTGTATCAAACATGACATAGGGCATGAGTAGGCTACTTATATTAATATTTGCTTCATCATTCCCAATTTCCCCCACAAAATCAGAAAACTCCCATTCAAGTCGTCCTTAGTTTTTTTTTTAACAAATAATTTTTTAATTTATTTTTCCGAAAGTAAGAAATGAAAAATTCTCGTCTTGCTTCTGAAAAATAGGCCCATTTAATTCGTGAAAAACCAAAATAACCTAAGTATATGATAATTAAGTCATTGTGACACACTCAGTTGGCCATATGCTATGGCGTTGCAGATCAAGTTGGGACCCATGGGAAATTTAGTCTATTAATTATTGTGAAATTGATTGAAAAACTTGATTTATTTAATATTTAAAAACTGTTAAATTCCTAAGATATTTGTATAAAAACACTTTAAATGGCAGGTCATCAATTGTCTTTACACTTTTAGGTGGCTTTTACTTGCTAAACAAAAATGAAAAAGGAATTGGAATAAAATAAGAATAGAATAGGAGTAGGAATGAAATAGAAAAGAAAATTGATTGAGTTGTCTGGTTGACATGTTGGAATTAGTATCTGAATGAGAATTGTTTGATTTATTATGGAATAAAATGGAATTAACATTATACAGACGAAAATACCCTCATTATTAGAAAATTAGTACAAATATTTAATTGATACAAAAATTAATTCATTTATTTATTTATGTATTCTTTACATTAGAAAACTCTTTTTTAAAAAAATAAAAAATTTAAAGATGGAATAACACATTAAACCGTATACGGTGTGATGTGTTATTTTTAGAAATTCTGGATAACACATCAACCCGATTTGATGTAATATTTTTTGAATTCGTATATAATACATCACATTGTATATGCTTTAATGTGTTATTATATCTTTAAAATTTTTATTTTTTTAACAAAAATTAATGCAAAAAATACATAAATAAATAAATAAATCAATAAAGGGAAAAATAATCACGTTTCCTTATATATCCAACTAATCGATAATATCTAAAAACTAGTATATAAATTGGGGGGAAAAAACCTCAAAGAAAACTATAATTAAGGAATAATTAGGTTAAGACAAGAAGGGGAGAAAAAAAAAAAAAAAAAAAAAGAAGAAGGCATTTCAGCACTAAGCATATTTGATGACTAAGTGATATTAATTTAAAAATGTGACATTATTTAAATGATAATTATGGCATAAATATAGTAGCTTAGAAAGGAATAATCTTTCTACCTATTTAGTTTAGTTTAGAAATTATTATTCTAATATTTGATGGAATTGTTATTCCATTTGAACGAGTATACTTACACCAAAAAAAGCAAACCAAGCTTGTGAATGTAATTTCTTTTGGAATTGTGTCTCTGTTCCTAACTATCTTACTCTTTTTAATTTTTCTTTTTCAGAAGATCTGACACTCTTACTTGAAACAACAATCATATATAAATCAAAGCAAATGCAAAATATCCGTAAATGAATTACCTTCTATTCACTGTAATTACGTTTACGTTATCGCATTTATCTTATTTTGAAAAAGTCAACAGTTTCATCCTCCAATGGCACAAATGCAGTATTGCTTTAATATACTCTACGGGTAGATCCACCTTTGCATACTAATTATTCCGTATTTACTAACAATACCCTCAAGGATCAGTTATTCCTTATTTCCTGTGCCAACTCAAAATCGGTTGCCTTGACCGGTAATACAAGGTAAAACAATGTTATATTGGAAAAGCAAAGAAACCAAAGAAAGACACGTGGCTGTAAAAGAATAGGACCATAGAATTTGAAATTATTAATATATATGCAAATTAGCCAGAAAGATTCATAGCAGACTGGCAAAATAGAGATTCCATTTGCCAGATTCCAATAAAATCACCATTCCATCGTCACCCTCGAACCCATTTCTTCTCCGAAAATGGGTCGACAGGAGGACGAGATGGTGGAGCAGAATCAGAATGCTTGGGAAAAGGCTGTCGACGTCCAAAACGACAACGATCCAAACCAGAAGAAGAAAGAAAACGACAACGAGGCTCTCTCCGTGGAGCGGATCTTCGAGAGCAAGCCGGTTCCGTCATGGCGGAATCAGCTGACGGTGAGGGCCTTCCTGGTGAGCTTTGTACTGAGCATCATGTTCACTTTCATAGTGATGAAGCTCAATCTCACCACCGGGATTATACCCTCGCTCAACGTCTCCGCTGGTCTTTTGGGCTTCTTCTTCGTTAAAACTTGGACCAAAATCGCCGAGAGAACTGGTTTGTTGAAGCAGCCCTTTACTAGGCAGGAGAACACTGTCATTCAGACCTGTGTTGTGGCTTCTTCTGGCATCGCCTTTAGTGGTATTTTTCTACCTACACATCGATACTATTCTCTTTTTGAAATTAATATTTTCGGTGGAGATTAATTTTTTTGGAGAAAACTACTCTATGAATCATCATAATGTCAAGTTTGGATTTTGAGATTATATTTTTATTTTATTTTATAAATTGGGTTGACCTGATTAGATTGTTTTATTGATAAAATATTTTTCCAGATGATTTACTCATCATAGTCAACCTTCTTCTCTAGCAAAAGTTGCAATGAAAAGTTGGAAATTTTTCTAAGAAAACAGATTATTGTTTCACACTAAAATAGATTCAGCTAAGCTATATTTTTTTAAAAAAGATTAGGAGAGAATATGAAATAATTAATCAAACATTTTTGTTGTTTTGTGTCAATTATTGTGTTTATTAGGCAACCCATGTTTGGAAATAGGACCATTAAATAATAAAACTTGAAAAAAAAATGAAAATAAATAAATACAAAGACCATAGAATAAAAGTTTATACTCAAGTCCTTAGCATTATTGACGGGCGTGTTGAACGGTTGACTTCTAGTTCTAGAGAATTCTGTAATTCAGAGTTCTCACTTGTCAATTCCGCTATTTTATATGAATCCAAATCTATATTAACAGCACATTATATTAAAATATCGAATAAAAATATGACAAATTCAATGTCTGGATTAGCTTTAAATATATATTTATATTTTTTTCATCTAGGTTTTGTCATTTATTTATTAGATGGAGAATTAGGACTCTAAAACTGAACAGAAGATTTGAGTTCCATTTATATGGTCTCTTTGTCTTCTTTTTCAACTTAGGAAAGAAAACCCAGAAACGTCATTAAATTGTTTATTTCAAATTTACTGTATAAAATATTAAGTTTATTGCAAGAAGATTTTGGTTATGAAATATCTTAGGGTTGACTTGTTTAATGGATTAAGCATGTGAGTTGGCACATCATGTGTTTCCATGGTCAAACTTAACTCAACCAAAATATCATCATCATAGCCATTCCCCACCAGCACTGATACTTAATTTGAAAACGAAACTGAAAGATCCACTATCTTTTGTTTTCAAAATTAAAATAATATTTATTGCCCAAATTGACCTTTTGGCATCATCTGCTTACAAGATAGACACACATATTTCGTGTTTGAATGGAACCTTCTTTTCTGAAACGTAGAAAGTAACAACAGAGTTAAGGAAGGAGAGGATTTAAGGTGTTATTTCCTGAAGAATTTAACTAGAAATAATATATTTTTTTTAACTCTAAATTCAATATCCCATTAGGCGTAAACCATCTCTGATAAATTCTCATGCTATGACATGAGGTTAAGACCACTTGGGGGGTCTTTTATAAAATGCTTAAACGATTTCTGGCTGTGATTAACACTCGAATTAAATAGTTTCAATTTCTTTTAACGCTGTTACTAAAATTGTTGTGCATAATCATGCTTGCTAGATTGGAACTTGAGAATGATGCATACTTAGGACCTAGAAGGTTTTGCACACTAAAAGAGTAAATTACGTCAATTAAAAATAAATTGTTTGGCATCTTTGGATTCATTAAGTTATTTGGACAGATTATTACGACTCACCTGAGCAGTAAGGTAGACTCTCACACAGATGTATTACATGAATGTATATTTCGCGTGTGTGTTTTGTTTATAGATTCAAGTTTGCACAACCTGTGCTTCTTGACTAAAAGTTTCTTTTGTTTGATTTGTTCAAAAAAAATCAGGAGGCTTTGGGAGTTACCTCTTTGGAATGAGTGAAAGAATTGCCAAAGAGTCTTCGGATACCAGTGATTTCAAAAATCCTTCACTGGGATGGATAATTGGCTTTCTTTTTGTCGTTAGCTTTCTTGGTCTCTTCTCAGTGGTGCCTCTCCGGAAGGTATAGTTTGGACAACCAAATTGTTCCTTTCAGTACAAGTTCCTTTGTTGAACGTTAACACACAGTTGCTTGTTGTTGGTTTTCAGATCATGATCATTGACTTCAAACTGACATACCCAAGTGGCACAGCAACTGCTCATCTTATCAACAGCTTCCATACTCCCGAAGGAGCCAAGCTAGCCAAGTAAAGGACTATTTATTACTTCAATTCGTTGTCTTTTCTATTGTTTTGAATAGAGCTTCATGATTGGTTTTCTTCTCTATTCTACTCTTGTAGGAAACAAGTAAGAGAGTTGAGCAAGTTTTTCTCCTTCAGTTTTTTGTGGGGCTTCTTTCAGTGGTTCTATACTTCTGGGGAGGATTGCGGATTTGCGAGTTTCCCTACGCTGGGGCTGAAGGCATATCAAAACAAGTACTTAAGTCCTTCAACCTTCATTTCCAAGTTTGAATACAACATTGTTCTGAGGAAGATCACACTTTCTTATGTTGATTTTTCATTTAGTTTGTCCTTCTGATGCATCTTAATTATCAGAAGATAAGCATTGTACATGGTAACATGTTCTTGAGAAACAAGTTTCATCTCCCTTCATTCGTAATAGTGAACAAGATGCTAATGTACAGGTTTTTCTTCGATTTCTCTGCGACATATGTCGGTGTGGGAATGATTTGCCCTTACATTGTGAACATATCAGTGCTGCTTGGAGGAATTCTTTCTTGGGGCGTCATGTGGCCTCTCATAGAAAAGAGAAAGGGTGACTGGTTCCCTGCGGACCTCAAGGCAAACAGTATGCATGGCCTTCAAGGATACAAGGTGAATCTCCGTTGAAAATATTGAAACCATTTACCGTGTTAAACTGACACGAATAATTGTTGCCATCACTTCAAAGCTTTCATTACGTACTATTACATGCTAGAACACTCACTTCCGACCTTTCTTTAGGTGTTTATCTCCATTGCCATGATTTTGGGTGACGGACTTTACAACTTTGTAAAGGTGCTGGTGCGAACCCTTTCTGGCTTGTATAGTCAGCTCCGAGAAAAAGACGTGGTCGACAGCTCTCTGCCTGTGGCAGATCGTCCCTCTCATTCAAAAGCAGAGCTCTCTTTTGACGACCAACGCCGGAAGCAAGTGTTTCTAAAAGACCGAATTCCAAATTGGTTTGCTCTTGGAGGCTATGTTGCAATAGCTGCTATCTCCATTGGTATTCTTCCACGGATTTTCCCCCATCTCAAATGGTATTACATAGTTGTAATCTACATATTTGCTCCCACCTTGGCTTTCTGTAATGCATATGGGTGCGGCCTTACGGATTGGTCCCTTGCTTCTACCTATGGAAAGCTTGCCATCTTTACAATTGGAGCATGGGCGGGTGCCTCACACGGTGGCGTCCTTGCTGGCCTTGCTGCCTGTGGAGTCATGATGAACATTGTCTCAACAGCCTCTGACCTAAGTCAGGATTTCAAGACTGGCTACCTAACACTGGCTTCACCCCGCTCCATGTTTGTGAGCCAAGTTATTGGGACGGCAATGGGCTGTGTCATCTCTCCCTGTGTCTTCTGGCTCTTTTACAAGGCCTTCGATGGCCTTGGGACACCTGATTCTCAATATCCTGCCCCATTTGCTGTTGTATACCGTAACATGGCGATACTTGGAGTAGAAGGGTTCAACTCTCTGCCAAATTACTGCCTTACGCTTTGTTACATTTTCTTTGGTGCAGCCATTGTGATTAACCTGATTAAGGATGTCCTAGGCAAGGAAAGGGGAAGATTCATTCCAATTCCAATGGCAATGGCAATACCTTTCTATATAGGGTCATACTTCGCCATTGATATGTGTGTTGGAAGCTTGATCTTGTTCATATGGACAAAGGTAAACAAGGCCAAGGCAGATGCTTTTGTCCCTGCAGTTGCTTCCGGTTTGATCTGTGGCGATGGGATATGGACTTTGCCTGCTTCAATACTTGCTCTCGCTGGGGTTAAGCCTCCGATCTGCATGAAGTTTCTGTCAAGAAAAACTAATGACAAAGTCGATGCATTCTTAAGCTCTTAAGGACAGTCATGTTTGGCTAAGCTTTTCTAGTATAGATGCATCCATAGAATCAAGTATTTCTCCCTCCTTTCTTGTGTATTGAGTTCGTTTTGGGGAGCAAGGCAGATCTCAAATAATGTGGTTAAGAAAAGTTTCTCTAGTATTTGTTTATGCATGTAGTAGACCAGAATCTCTAAAGTAAATGTTCTACTTCTGCCTTTATTTATTAATCATTATTTGTTCAGCGAGCCAGTCTTTTGTATTCAACCTTTTGTCAAAATTTTAGGTGCTGGGGAATTGACAAGATTAGAAAAGTAAAGATAATTTAAGCGTGTCAATCTAGTTTTTCCTATTTTCCTATTATACCCCCCTCCATAAGAAAATGAGAAATGCCTTTATCAAACGAAATTAAAAAAATGGGAAGGTGAAGATGATAGAGAACATAAAAGAGGAGAAAAATCTTGGCTGTGAGAATCAAAATGGTGAAGCTTTTCTTTCAAAAGAGTTTTGGAATTATTTATACTGTTTTAAAAAAAATCAAAAAATTTGTCTACATTTTGAAATGTCTGTGGGATTATCGGAAAATATCCGTAGATATTAATATTTAACCTCGTTTATCCATAGAATGACATATCTCTACATCCCTCCATGGTGTCAACATTTTTATTTTTATATTTTACATTGACATAGACTTTGGGAGATTTTATAAATAATAATAATATGGGCTAATGGCACAAATGGTCCTTGAAGTATTCTATTTGTGGCAATTTGATACTCAAAATTTTAATTGTGGTAATTAAATCCCTGAATTTTTTTATTTATAGCAATTTGATCCATGAACTCCTAAATTACAACCTATCGTTAAATATCTGATCAAAAACACATATTATGAGCATATTATAGCATATGAAATTATAGTTAAAGAGAAATAATCTGAACAAGATTTGAAGAGAAGAAAAAATGCATTTTCGCATTTTTAGGATTTTGGAATTGCAAGTTTAGAGAAATTTTTTCTGTGATTGTTCATTTTTATGATTGAAATTTCCAAATTACATTTCAAATACACTTTCAAATGTTACCACGTACTTTTTACATGTATTTTGTTGAAAAGTTTAACATGTTACAATTTAGATAATCCAATAACCAACATACTACAAGTCAAAAAATTCAGGGACATAATTACCACAATTAAAATTTTAAGGATTACTCCGAGTTGGATACTTCAGGAACTATATGTGCCATTAACCTAAATAATATAATTTTTAACTATATATATATATATATAATATTATAGTATAAGAAACACAAATTCTAACACAGAAATTAATGTGACAAATTATCTCTCAATTCTCTTTCTTCTTTCTTTTCTTATTTTTCTTCTTTTTTGCTCGTGCCACTCAAGCTGAACGAAGAGGCCTATATATAGGCATTAGTGGCATCTTCTTTTTTACATTTTTGAAGCATTTATGCTTTATGCCTTATACAAGACATATTTTACATTTCAAATATTTGATGGGCATCTAGAAAAGAAAAATATTATCTAACACTCACTCTTAGATATCCATCATATATAAGAATATGCATTGTTAAATTCTTACTAAGAAAAATACCCAGTGGGAAAAAAATCCAATGAAGAAAGGTACATAATTTTTGTTAAGTTACACTTTTAAAACTACTTCATTAAAACTTTATTAGGAAAACTCAGTGGGACAAAACCTTACCTAAGGACAAAAAAGATTACAATGTGTAACTAATAAAGATGTTCACTGAAGATCTTTAAAGTGATGCATTTTAATCTTATATACTGACTTTTCAAATATTGCAATAAGGAATGTTTAGAGGAAAGGTCCACTAAGTTGTCACTCGAGCGAACTTGTTGAATTTCTACCACCCTTCTTATGTAATTTATATAAGAAGAATAATTTTGGTAATATTTGTTTAGTTCACTTGCCTTTGATGTAGCCACTTTTGATTTGAGCAATACATACTGTATTGTCCTCGTATATCACACTTGGGATTCTATTGATGGAAGATAACTTGCATGTTTCTTGAACATGTTGAATCATAGATCTCAACTATATATATTCTCAGCTTACTTCATGAAGTGCAACTATTTCGGCATGATTTGAGGAGGTACCGATAATAGTTTGTTTTGTAGAATGCCTAGATATTATTATATCAGCATTGATAAATATATAACCTATCGAAGATCAAGCTTTTTGTGGGTTAGACAAATACCCTATATTTGCAAAACAAGTTAGTTTAATTTGGCTTTATAAGAGAAAAATAATCCAAATTAGTCGTTCTATGAAGATAACGAAATATTTGTCTAATTCTTTTCTAATGTATTTGAGTTGGAGCAAAACTGTATCGAGCAAGTAAATTGACCAAAAAAAAAAAAAAGCTATATTAGATCTGGTACAGTTAACAAGAAATATCAGAGCTCAATTATACTCAAATATGATATTTCAGGATCAAGAATTTCTTTGTTATCTTTTCGCAGACGAAGTAGTCACTTTTCACGTCAAATATTCTAACAGCTATTTAGATACTCAATGGGTGAGCTTTGTCCATACAAAAATATTCAAGGACCTTTCCTATACAAGTCAACTTATGGATAAGTATTTTATCTTGTAAATCCTCAATCTACAAGCTGAGACAAAATTTTATTTTTTTGAAATCTTTCATCGATATTCTATTGCATCATTAAGTTATTCTGGAGTCCCAATGATATTCAAATTATCCATATATACTGCAATGATAGTAAATCTGGTTTTTGAGCTCTTAATAAAAACCATAGAGAAATAGGCTTATTCACATATCTTTCATTCAAAAAATATTTATTAAGCAATTGTACTACATGCATCCAAATTGTTTTAACCCATATAAAGATTTTTATAATTTAATTGAATATATATTGTGGGGTATTGATTTAAATACTTCAAGTACTTTAAATCCTTAAGAGATTTTTATATAAACATCACTATCAAGTTATTTATATAAAATATATTATTACAACATCCATTAGATGCATTTTAAGTTATTTAGAGACTCTCAAGCTAATTAAGAACCGTAATATAATCACATCCATTACGGGGTAACATGTCTCTTTGAAATCTTTACCCGATCTTTGTGAGAACCATTGTGCCACAAGTAATATTTTGTATCTCACGATCACATTTTTCTCATTATATTTTTATACAAAGACTCATTTGTACCCTACTGAATTTACATCTTCAAGTATTTGAATAATATGTATAAATAATTTTCTTTCTCCAAAAGAATTCAGCTCGTCTTGGATTACATCTTTCCATTTTGGTCAATCATTTCTACATTGATATTCAACGACGAATTTTTGTTTAAGATCCTCGATTTTATTTATTATATCAATAGCTACTGTATATGCAAATATATTATCGACAATAATTTCAAAGTGATTTCATTCTTTTCCTGAGCTAACATAACTTGTTAAGATCTCTTTATTTTTAATATTATTAGATACTTAAACCTCTTCTGGTTATTTGTTGAATTATGTCAATCGCTTATTTTGGTAATATGGTTATCTTTTCAATGATATCGTCGTCTTTAGGATGGCTAATTTCTTTAATATGTCCATTTCTCTTCCCGGTGGCTGAACTAAAAAAGGGCAATAACTATTTTTTTTTTTTGATAGGAAACAAAAACTTGTATTAAAAAAAAGGGGGGCAATATTGGTGAATAAGAAATCAACCAAGGGAAACAAAAAGGCAACAACTATATCAAAAGGGGACTCTAATCTCTGACCATGTCAGAAAAAGAAAAAGTACCAAAAGCTTTTACATTGTATAACCATATAGCTACCCAAAGTCTATCTCTGTCCCATATTGAATCTACACAATCTTCAACTCCCTCAAGATCCTGCTATTTCTTTACATCCATAATGCCTAATAGCCTGCTAAAATAGCTACCTTCCAGAGGAGTTTTCCTTTCTTGTTCAAATTAAAATATTGGCCTAATTCCATCAAATTGGAACAAGATCTTGGGATCACCCAACTTCTTCCAAACTCCTTTAACATCTTACAACATAGTTTTAGAGAAAAACTACAATGAAGAAATAAGTGATTTGTAGACTCGCAATCCTTTTTACAGAGGACACACCATCCTTGGGATAGAAGTTGATATGATCTTCTTTTTTATAATACCTCGTGAACATTCAATTTTCCCAAACCTAACAGCTAAGTGAACACATTAATTTTAGATGGAGTTGAAGTTTTCCAAAAGATCTTAGTGGTAGGATGTGTTGGACTGGTAACATCATTGCTTAAGCAAAGAAAAGCTAACTTTGACATAAAAATTTGTGATTAATCCTTTATCCAAACTCTTCTATCTTAGATGTTAGAGCAATATCTTACCGATGATAGCCGATCAATTAACTCCAACATATGAGGAACTTCCCTGTTACTCAAGTTCCTCACAAAATGAAGTTCCAGCCTATTGAGTCTCTTGTAGGATCCTCATAAAAATTTGAGATGGGGTTATTCTTGGAAACAGATAAATCTATAAAGCGAAAGGAAAAGCACGATGTAGAGTACTATACCCTATTCCTCCCAAAATCTTATTCTTGTACCATTGCCTACTTCAAAACTCATGTGCTGGAAAAATTCTTCATAAAGTGAGGATATGGCTTTCCACGGACGCTTAAAGTTCGCTTTTGCCACCACCGCAACATCCCACTGATTGGGATTTAATCCATACTTACTCTTGATAAATTTATACTACAGAGTACTCTTCTCATTTGGAAACCTCCAAAGCTATTTCATTAAAAGAGCCATGTCTCTTGCGAGGACCTTACCAATACTAAGCCTACCATGTATCTTTGATCGACAAACCATATTTCAAGCTACCAAATGATCCCCTCCCATATGATCACCTCTTTCCCATAGAAAATCGTGCATTAACTTCTCAATCACTTCTATCACTCTACATGGGGCTCGATATAAAGAGAGATAATAAATTGGAATAGAGAAAAGCATTGACTATATGAGTGTTAATCTTCCACTTCTCGAAAGAAAATCTGTCTTCCAACCATCTAGCTTTTTTGCCACTTTTGCAGTCACAGGTTCTCAAAAATCAATCTTGCGAGGGCTACCCCGCAAAGACATACCTAAATACTTAATGGGCAAATTTTCCACATCATAACCCACACAAGTAGCCATGGATTGTAAATATTCTTCTCCCACATTGATTCCCAATAACGTACTTTTGCTCATATTGATTTGCAAACCAGAGACTGATGAGAATACTTCAAGCAATTTAATCAAATTCATAAACTTATCACGATCATTGTCTAAAAAGAAAAAGACGCCGTCTGTAAACTGTAGATGTGAAACCTCCACGTTGTCCCGTCCCACCACAAAACCCTTAACAACAGTACAAGCCTTAACTTTATCAATTAACCTGCCCAACCTATCTACATCAGTGTGTAAACAAGAAGGGAGATAATAGATCTCCCTGCCTAAGTCCTCTCGAGCCTTCAATCTTCCCTCTCGGTCCCCCATTAATGAAGATGGAAAAAGAAACTGGTGACAAATAACCCAAGATCCATCTCCTCCACCCAGGTCCAAAACTCTTTTTCTCCAACACAGTCCAGAAAAGTCCACTCCATATAGTCATGTGCTTTCTCAAAATCAATTTTGAAGACAATTCATGTTTTCCCTAACTTCCTGTAATCCTCAACAATTTTGTCAGCATTCAGGATCACATCTAAGATCTGTCTTCTCACTACAAAAATACCTTGAGTCTCACTTCCTTCACAATATCCTCCACTTTATCAACAAAATTTCTATCTTCCAATTCCAACTTTGTAATAGAATTCTTACCCTTTCTTACATTCAGTAATCTATGGAACAAGTTTGTATTAGCATCTCCTTCCTTAGCACGACTAAACTTTGATTTCATATGTAGTGCCCTCTTCTCCTTCAATATAATCTTCTCTAACTTACTTTTAACATCAAATCTTTCTTGCTAAAATTTATCATTCTAGCTGCCCAAGCCTTCCAACAAATCCAGCTCCCTAATTCTTCTCATAAGTGATTGTTTGACCATTCTCGTATCCCCAAAAACCTCAACATTCCATCTTTTTACCTTTTCTTTAATGATCTTCAGTTTAGATAAGAATTTGTAGCCTTCCCACCCGGAGATGTGAGTGTCATTCCACCATCTTTCAAATTCTTTGTTGAACAATTTGTTCTCTAGTTCAAAACGAAAAGGAGTAGGTCTCCAACGAGTCAGATTGGAGTCCAAGGTTATCGGACAATGGTCGAAAGCTATGCTATTCTAACCTGCATCTCCTGCATTGTACAAGGAAAAAGGCCCTCCCAACCCATAGTGAAGAGGAATTTGTCTAATCAGCAACAAATTGATTGATTCCTGAAGTTAGACCCCAAGTAAATCGTCCATACTTAGTGCGGGATCCTTCAAGTTGAGGTCCCTAACTAGCTCATCAAATCGTAGCATACTGCTGCTATTAAATTTCTCCTGCACCCTTCTAACAACATTAAAATCACCTCCAATACACCACTTCTCACCACACAAACTCTCCAGGCCAGCCACTTCATCCCAGAAACGGTCTCTAGGACCATAATTACTCGGGCCATACACACCGGTAAACCACCATTCAGTCATACCCTCCATTTCAACAAGGTTGGATGCTGAAAATTCACCTAACATCGTCTCCCTCATCTTAATAGTTCTGACATCCCACAAGATTAAAATCCCACTGCCCTTCCCTTCCCTCAGCTGGTAACATTAACCATTCTTTAAACCTAAGAATGCCATATACTACTCACAAACCTCCTTATCAACCATTCTTTCCCTTTTGGTTTCTTGCAAGACAATAATATCAGGATTTATTTTACAAATTACTTTTCACAGAAGAGCTGCTTCCTCTGAAGTTCCAAGACAAAATCTTCACAGATTGCCTCTCAAGCCCCTCTTTCGTTCACTTCTAGTATAACTAACATTAAATTGCAAATTGTGTAACTCTTTTGGTCGTACTCTGTTTCTTAGAATCTCTTTTATTGGCTGACACTAAACTAAAACAAGTCTATAATCTGTTTTAGTAGGTCACAGACCTCCACCCATTGCACAATAGTTCCTCCCACTTTTTTCCTTCCTCCGTATCCGCCTCATACAATGCGAATTACTCGGAATTTCAACAGGTGGTGTGTAATCCGATAAGTTATTCTCCTTACCGTTGGTAGATACCACAAGACCTATTCCCGTTGATTTATCATAAAAAAACAAATTAACTCCTTCCAAGCATTTATCTGGATCCACTTCCTCTTCTGTCTCTGTAATCTGCGTCAGAGTTTGAACTTTCTGAAGAAAAAACTGGTCTTGCAATGTTTTGGCCATCCAAATCAACTTCTGGGTCGGCTTCGTCATTAAATTCCTCCATCAGATTAATTTTTCCAGCAGCGTATGATGGTGCTTGACTTGCTTTTCCCAGTCGTTCTCTGAAATATTACATTAATAGGTTTTACCACTTTTCCCAGTCCGTTCTTTCTATCTCCATCCCCTCTGACAAAGTAATACTCCTGACTTGGCCGCTAGACCACTCTTCAGCACCCATCATCTCCCTTCTTTTTACGGAACTTCCGCTTTCTCGTCTTTTAGCAGAGACTCCATGTTGGGTGCAATTCCCCAGAATTTCTGTCTTGAAGGGATCGCTGGTGGACAGCATGCCTGCGATCTGCCACGTCATCAACTCGCCTCCACTCGGTGCTCCGCTCGTAGGTGTCTTCTCTAATTGATGTTGTCACATCTTCTCTCGTCGTCGTCGGGCCGGCTAGATTACTCTCTCCACTTGGTATGTTTTTGTTTTTGATAATTCTATTGTTGTTGGTAAAAAGCCATTTCGAAATCCCTTCACTTGCAGTTGCCCCTTTTGCAAAGCGAATAAAGTTAAGCTTCGTACTATCATTTGCTACTCTCATCAAACAACTAAGTTGCTGCCCAATCTACCTAAACACCTCTGTTCCACCAGTTAATAGGGAGGCCTTGGACTCCGATCCATCTATTGCGGCCAGCAAACTTAACATCGACCCAATGATGTTCATCACTCTAACAGGATGTGTTTTCATATCTGAGCATGATCCGTGTTTAGGACAACAACTATCGTGATAGATTATAATGAAAATAAAATACGAAGGAGCAGCCCCCATGGAGCAATCAAGGGGAAAAAATAACTTGCAGGTATTCTTAGGGACCTTGGAAAGAGACCCTGCTATAAAAACTATGAAGAAGAGGGTGTAATTATTCTTTGCCATAGTGAAAGCCATGAAGAGTAGTTTCACGTGGACGTAAACTTGTTCAGAACCATGATAACCGAGAGATAACTCTCGGTGCTCTTTTATTGTTCTTTCTCGTGTTCTTTGTGTGTGCTATGAATCTCTAATCTAAAAGATTAATTGTGTCCACGCAATAATACCATTATCACAACATATGCAGGTGTATACATATAACTCAGAAAACACCATGGGCATTAATAGTTCAAGCAATTCTCGTGAACCCTCTGCAATACATGTATACGTATACGTACAACTCAGAGAACACCGTGGGCTTTCAAATATTTTATTGACTTTGAGAAAAGGACGGGAATGAGACCATACTGAGGTAAAAGTGACTTATGGGACCCATTGTCAGAATCCTACGACCTCCAATGTTAGTTTAACTTCATTTTCACTCGTTTGTATTACTTTCTTGCATCGTAATAATGAAGTTCAGAATATACAAATACAAACAAATTGGATGACCAAGGATCAGTTTTAAAAAAACAATAACACGGATAATAAGGGCGGACAAAAATTAGTGTAGTTACATTTATGGCAAACTCACTTTTGAAGCTAATTAAGAAAATTGGTATCTCAGAGAAACTAATCACCATCATTTATTGCATTCTCGAGGTAATAGATTTCACCTTTGATATGTACATCTCTTTGGTAATAAAAAAAAAATATCATCTCATTTCAGGCAGCCCAATCTTCATCACTTCCATCAGTATCCTATACAAAATATATATATATAGATTGGTGCATATCAACTTGGTCGTATAATATTTTTTAAAAGAAAAAGGAGAAACGTCTCAACATTATATACCATGCCACCGCACGTTAAGGGAGAGTACAAAATAAATAAATAAACTTCCTATTTGAACCAGTACCAACAGTAAATTTGGTTAATGTTTCATTAACTATCAACATATTTGTATTTTGAAATAGTGAAACTTGCAAAAATATTTAACCCACTGGAAAATTACCTGTGAAGCGCTTGAGAATTCTTCGATATCATCTTCATCCTCTTTAACCTGCGCCATTCGAGTCATCTGATACATTAACAACTTGTTCAACGGCATCCAAAAAGACAAAAAAAAATAACCTCTTGCTCATTAGACNCATTTAGTACTAACAAAAGACAACTAAATTTAGTTGAAAATGAACCTATAACAATGAGCTTAATGATGAACCAACGATTGAATCATAAAGTATTAATGCAGAAGAAGACAAATTCAGATTCCGTCACTAACACTCCATAACTTCTGATAAAAGGCCTGACAGAAAGCTCATTTTTCCTCTCGACATTAGGTAGGACCATACTAGAGAGATATTTACGATGATGTGCTTACATCTTGGTAGAACACCCTTGACTGTGTGATTACGGTGTGAAAAATTTTGGCATGCTTAGCCATGGTAACAAAATATTCTCTTCAATCCTGCAAAGCCATGGCACTCACCTAGAGATTCCCCTAAGAACATGATTTTGCCACACAAGCATTTTGAGTTAAGGCAATGAAACTGGTCTGCTAAATTTTCACGTAGCCAAAGAAGGTTTTCACCTTCTGAGTCTTAGGTTACTCATCCACTGTTTATCCAGATGACTTTAAAAGAATATGATACCTAACGAGTTTAGTGGAAAGTTTGTTCAGTAGCCCTGACTGACGACCGGATCACACTCAAAGAGGACAATAAAAATAAGAGGAAAGATATTAGAGCTACATCTACTAATCTATGTACTTTACCTGTCCATTTCAATGATATTGCAAATAAAAAATTTTGAAACATAATGTTTCGGGTAAAAAAAAAAATAGAACAAAAAAGAAGATCAAAATAAACCATGACACTACATAGTACAAAGAAACACATATGGAAAAGAACAGTACCTTATACACTTCCTTCTTTGCCACGCCTTTACCCCCTGCATAAAAAATGTCATGTTGCCAACTATAAACGAAGTCTTTCAAAGTGACATTTGCATATAAACTTTCACAGAATAAAAATGAACTCGTGAGAAGGTTCACAGCAGAAAAACTCATGAAGAAGAAGTTTCGTAATAAAGAACTTGAGCATGTATGTTTATTCCATGTGGACTCAGAACACAAAAAGAACTAAAATAATTTTTTTATGTAATATCTAAAGTTCTAAACAAACATGGATGACAAGCCGAAAAAAAACCCAAGAAAAATTCCATTCCAACGCATGAGGCTTTTCACTATCAAAAGTTTCAAAGAATCCTAAACTGTAAGTAATACTGTAGTTGACAAGAAGTGTGTCTTTCAACTTGAAAGGCAGAGAGATAAAGAGAGTAAACCTGCATTTTTGTCATTTATCACTTTTGCTTTTTTCTTAGGTTCTCCATCCTGCAACAACCAAACTAATTCAGTCAACAACCTAGAAGCACGCAGATCTTACAATTGGCTTAAAGGCATCATTGCTATGAAAAGCAAATAGCGGGTATAATTGACTCTACAAGTGGAGGGGGTGGCAGGACAAGAAAAAAGCTAACCTGACTGATCTTCCTTTTTAAATCAACATGGTATGCCTTCGGACCTGAAAGTGGAAAATATGATCTTACTTTTCTGGTTACTTTCAACTCAAAACTCTTGTGTGTGTGTGTGGAGTGAGGAAAAGAAATTAGCACCTCAAAATTCTAATGATAAGAAAAGAAAAAGAGAGATTTAAATTACCTTTTGGTGATGCAACTTTCCTTGGATTTCTTGGTGTCTTCTGAAAAATGAAATTTTTTTGTCAATACGTATGATCAGCGTAACCTATACTATACTTCTCATATTAGAGTGTATTTTCCCACTCCAGAAATTTCAGATAACCACTGAAAAACTAGGAAAAAAGGATAAAAATAAAAAGTACCATCAATTCAATATCCAATATGCCTAATTGACTAGACAACTAAGTTCACAATAGACATCATGAATGATTTACTATTCACTTTTTCGGTATATGAGATTATCATGTCTTAGTTGATAAAGACTTGAATAATTTTGATTTACGACAAAACTATATATGATAGAAACAGACTTAAATTATATGCTCATGAAATGAATCGTAACATCTCCACACCATCAAACAATCAAAAAAATGATTGAAAATTGGCAATTCTCACTTCAAATAAAAAACTGACGAATCTTTTATGCCACTAGTGATACCACAATTTAGAAAACCATACTTTAGAGAACATCACTAAATTTGAACATAGTTTAATTAGCACATAGACATTCACACAGAATAGTTACTAGTGTAAAATATAAATAACAATTTGCACAAATGCAACAAATGTAATCAGGACAGCTAATCAGTAAAGATGCAAGTATAAGAAACAATTGTAGTATCTCCAATGCAAAAAGATTCTTACACAAGTACTTTGTATATTCACTTTCACTTCCAGTTATCAGTGCAAAAGTTTTAACACATACCTTTTCCTCCACTTTCTTGAACAATGTAGATATAGTGGCCTGAACAAGAGAACCATGATTACTGAGTAAATCTTCCCTGGATTTATTCATCTTAGTGGAAAACGAAGACCGCTTTTTAGACTGGATCCCAGATGGAGCAGACCCTTGATTTTGCATTGGAAGTGGAGTTCCCTCCACAGCCTCTTCGTTGTCATTGTCAATGTCAAATACTACAGAGCCTACATTTTCTTTCTGTATCCAAAAGTTAAGGGAATTGATCAAAGTACAGCTGGAGAAGAAAGACTAATGTAATTAAAGGTCTATGAAGTTAAACAGTAAAAATCGATGTTATGCGAGTTAAAGAAACAACAAATTTTGAATGCTGAAATAAAACGTTCTAATCAGGAAAAAGAAATTCTGAAGTACACTAATCAAGGACAATTAGAATCAGGATATTTCCACTTGTATGATTCCGGGATGATGAATCTAGTGTTACAACTTTTTTATCTTCTTCAAGCTCATCAACATCTGCATCACTTGCAACAGAATCATCCTCGGAAGAAGCTTCTGTAAACCTGAATCCATAAAAAAGATCTGAACTTTTTGAGGGTATAGAATAAACTAGCTTGGATACAACATCAAAAGATAATCAGTAGAAAACAAAACTTGACTGAACTAATATAGAAAGAATTTCAAAATCAAATTTAAGTTCTCATTCACCTACTAATGCAATAAATGAACAAAATGAATGGTAAAATGTGAACAATAAAACCTAAAGGTTGCTTATCTATCCATCTCTTGCCAAAGGTACCACAATATAGACATATAATGAAATAATGACCTAACCAAAAAATTCACAGATGTCATAAAGCCCCGAGAGGCTACATAACTATTCAATCTGCTAAAGAAATGTGTCCCTTTGTATTCTAAAAGCCATATGATTACTAATCACCTATACAAGAACTAAAGATCAGCGTCATTTATTATATATAATCACAGCACAATATATATTTTTCTTCTTTCAGATTAGATTAGACCTTCATTACTCACAACTAGAAAAAAATGGCCTAGAAAAGGATATAAGGTCAACAACGTCAGGCTGGGCTACTAAGATATTTCACTATACAAAGGGGTTGAGTGACACAGTTCATGGACATGTCACAGAAGGAAGAATGAATCAGTAAAAAATCCAATGGTAAACCCTAAGCTATCTACAATAATTCGATTAGTTAACTGAACCTTCTAAAGATACATACAAGTACTTCTTTTATTTTTGCTGAAGATACATTAATGAACATGAATATTGTAAAATTTTAATGCACCGACGACTAAGCTTTTTTTTTTTCTTTTCTGGGTAGGGGGTTGTTTATTTTCGGAGAAAAAAAGTAACCAAGTGAAATAAATCTAGAAGATCTGTACTTGAACGTTTTCCCAGCAGTCCTTGATGAATGCCGAACTGGAGTTGCTGTCATCAAATCTTTGTTTTCACCCTCAGATAAATCTTCTTCAAGGCTGGGCTGCGGGGATTGTTCTTCTATATTGGTGATTCCACTTTTATGACCAACTTGTTTATTAATGCATGGCACACCACCAGCACCACCTTTAAAGTCATATTCAGCTTGTTGACCCTGAAAGAAGAAAAGCTTGGACTAGGTCACCAATAAACAAATTTTAGAAATTTTAACCAGCCAAAAAAATAGTATGTAGGAGAACTGACATCATTCAGTTCCTTGGGAAAATCAAGTTGGGCTTCTTCTGGGTTCTCAGCTTGTCTCCCGATCCACCATGCATCAGAAAACACAATCTGCTCGCACCAATAAAAGTATGTTAAACTTTCCTAAGAGGCCAGTTCTAAGTTTAGAGCCAAGTCCACTCATATATAGGCAAATGAATAAAAAACATGCGAATAAAGTAACTTGTAACCCGGTAATTTTCTTATTTCGCCAGTCTTTCCCAAGCTATAAGTAATATTATCTATCTTGTAACCCAGTAATTTTCTTATTTTGCCAGTCTTTCCCAAGCTATAAGTAATATTATCTTCCTTCCATAACTAAAAATTCATTTGTCTTACCGTGATTCAATAATAAAATGACCAGAAAATTTTCAAAACAGTGCATAAGACTGTTGGCAGGCCAAGTATAGGCTTCTCAGCATTTAAACAATAAATGATACGATGATATACTCATAAAATTTTATCCCCGTTCTTTAAATTCTTTCATTTCTCATTTCATGGTCCTCATAGCAAAGTGTTGACAAATTTCAACAATCAAGAATATAAGATTTTATAGGGTACATTACTACCACTACCAATCAAGAGAACAAGACAATTAAGAAAGATACAACGCTAAGATAGTGTCATTTATTCTAGAAGCTAGGGAGAGAAATGAAACTTA
This sequence comes from Parasponia andersonii, assembly GCA_002914805.1. Taxonomy (NCBI): domain Eukaryota; kingdom Viridiplantae; phylum Streptophyta; class Magnoliopsida; order Rosales; family Cannabaceae; genus Trema; species Trema andersonii. The sequence continues at coordinate 463,057 of JXTB01000290.1, forward strand.
ACAGAGCAATGTAAAACCACATATTCTAGATGGATATGAAATAGAAGAATGCATTTTTTTCATCTCCATAAAACTAGAAAACTATTTCTTACAGGTATGAAACAACAAGTGATTTTTGTGTGTGTGTGTGAGAGAGAGAGAGGTGTTAACGTGTGAAGTGTAAAGAGCATTAATTGCTCTTATCATGTGCCAACAAAGACACGGTTATCTAACCGTGTAATGAGCATTAAATGCTCTTGCCAGCTAAAAAAACACGGCACAAACCGTGTACAAAATGTGTGATATATAAGGAAATTATGAGAAAAAATGTGTGAAGAGCTGGTGGGGGTTGGTCATCTCAAACCTATAAATAAGGACCCTATTCCTCATTTGTCTTCATCCCAGAAAGTGAGAGACTTGTTAAAAAGTAGTAAAATTGTGAGATTTTATTCTTTGAGAGTTAGAAAAAAATACAATTTTTCTTTTAGGTGTATTCGGGGTCTGAGTGTGAGGAGTGTTGAGAATGTTTGTAAACATTTGTAAAGATTTCTTTTCTCCCTATAGTAAAGATCTGCAGCAGCTCCGTGGACGTAGTCAAATTGGTGAACCACGCTAATTTTGTATGTCCTGTTTATTTTATTTCGACATTATTTTTCACATTTATTTTATCGCTTCTACTATTGTGTGTTTATTGGGAAGGTTATTACCTAACAACTGGTATGAGAGTGAAGGTTCGATTCTAAGTGGGAGCGATGGCCGGAGGTAAAGGATCAAGACCCGGAATTGACAAGTTCGACGGTAAACTTCTCATACTGGAGATTGCAGATTAATGATTATTTGCATAGTAAAAAGTTACATCAACCTCTATCAGGAAAGAAACCCGAGAAGATGGAGAATGACGACTAGGAACTCCTTGATCGACAGGTGTTAGGCGTAATCCGAAGAATGTTGCTCATAATGTGGCAGAGACGAAAACTACAGCAGAGATGATGAGCATCCTGTCAGACATGTATGAGAAACCGTCGGCAAACAACAAGATACATCTGATGAAAAAGTTGTTTTATCTAAAGATGGGAGAAGGTGCTTCAGTTACAACACATATCAATGAGTTCAACACGATCGTCTCTCAATTGACATCAGTCGAAATTAATTTCGACGATAAAGTTCATGCTCTAATTTTTCTAGTGTCTCTATCAAACAGCTAGGAACCAATAAGGGCTGCGGTTAGCAATTCTATAAGCAAAGGAAAGCTACAATTCAATGATGTTAGAGACCGAATTTTGGCGGAAGAAGTTCGCAGAATTGATTCGGGTGAAGGCGCATCATCGAGTTCTGCCCTAAATCTCGAGAATAGGAGCAAGAGCAGCGAGAAGAATTCTAATAGGGGTCGTAGTAGGTCCAAGTCAAGGAATGGCAGAGACAAGTCCAGATCCGGAAGAAGACCGGAATGCTGGAATTGTGGCAAGACTGGCCACATAAAAAAGAATTGCAAAGCACCAAGGAAAGACGACAGCAGAATTGATACGAATGTCGTGACTGATGAGGTACAAGACGCTTTACTATTATCTGTAGATAATCCAATTGACTCTTGGGTCTTAGACTCTGGAGCTTTATTTCATACTAATGCACACCGTGATGTATTGGAGAATTATGTCGCTGGTAATTATGGAAAGTTTATCTAGCCGATGGAGAACCTTTAGATATTGTTAGTATGGGTGATATCTGTCTGAAGATGTCAAACGGATCGATGTGGAAAATCCAAAAAGTAAAGCATGTACCTAGATTGATACGGAACCTTATATCGGTGGGACAGCTTAATGAGGAAGAACACAATGTGACCTTTACTGGTGGCTCGTGGAAGGTTAGCAAAGGAGCAATAGTTGTTGCTCGAGGAAACAAAACTGGAACTCTCTACATAATTTCTAGTCGCAGAGATACTTTGGCGACCGTCGATACTGAAGTTAATTCAAGTCTATGACACTGTAGACTTGGGCATATGAGCGAAAAGGGAATGAAGGTAATGTTGTCAAAAGGAAAACTACCAGAGCTAAAGTCAGTTGAGCATAGCCTGTGTGAAAGCTGTATCTTTGGCAAGCAGAAAAGGGTGAGTTTTTCGAAAGGTGGAAGAGAACCGAAAGCAGCCAAGTTGGAGTTGGTTCATACAGACGTGTGAGGGCTATCTCCTGTGACATCCCTTGGAGGCTCAAGATACTATGTGACATTCATTGACGATTCGAGCATAAAGGTATGGGTTTATTTTCTAAAAAATAAATCTGATGTTTACGATACCTTTAAGAAGTGGAAAGCCATGGTTGAGAATGAAACTAATCTAAAAGTGAAATACTTGCGGTCTGATAATGGGAGAGAATATAATAATGACGATTTCAAGAGATATTGTACCAATAATGGGATCAAGTTCGAGAAAACCATTCCAGGGAAACCTCAACAGAATGGTGTTGCTGAAAGAATGAATAGAACCCTGAATGAACATGCAAGGAGCATGAGATTGCACGCAAGGTTGCCAAAGACATTTTGGGCCGATGCAGTTAACACTGCTACATATCTTATCAACAGAGGGCCATCAGTACCACTAGATTGCAGAATACCAGAGGAGGTCTGGAGCGGTAAAAAAGCAAACTTTTCTTTCTTGAAAGTGTTTGGTTGTCTATCTTATGTTCATATAGACCCTGCCAATAGGAGTAAACTTGATCCCAAGTCTAAAAAATGTTTCTTTATTAGTTATGGTGATGCTGAGTTTGGTTATCGTTTCTGGGATGACCAAAATTGGAAGATCATCAGAAGCAGGGACGTCATATTGAATGAGGAAGTGATGTACAGGGACAAATTGGGCACCTGAGCTGATAGTGTATGTCCTGAAGTAAAAAAAATTGGGGTAATACCATTGAATGAGATCCCAACAGATGAAATGAAGATTAATGATGGCGAGAAAGATCAAGAAGTTGTAGCACCAGCAGCAGACCCACAGACCCCAGTGGGTGAACTCAGAAGATCTTCCAGAACAATTCGATCTCCTCAGAGATATTCCCCCGCACTGCATTACATTCTATTAACTGATAAAGGCGAGCTAGAGACTTATGAAAAAACAATGCAGCATGATGAGTTGACCTAGTGGGAGTTAGCCATGATAGATGAGATGAACTCACTGGCGTCCAATCAGACATGGGAGTTGACAGAACTACCAGAAGGAAATAAGGCATTACACAACAAGTGGGTGTGCCGAATAAAAGAAGGACATGATGGTAGTAAACGGTACAAAGCAAGACTTGTTGTCAAAGGCTTTCAACAGAAGGAATGCATCGATTACACTGAGATTTTCTCTCCAGTAGTCAAATTGACCACTATCAGAACAGTACTTGGGTTGGTGGCTAAAGAAGACTAGAATCTAGAGCAATTAGATGTCAAAATGACATTTCTTCGTAGTGACCTGGAGGAAGAAATTTACATGAAGCAGCCACAAAGCTTTAAAGTACAAGGGAAGGAGAGAATGGTGTGTAAACTTCAAAAGAGCCTATATGGCCTGAAACAAGCTCTAAGACAGTGGTACAAGAAGTTCGATGCGTCTATGAGTAATAATGGTTACTTACGGTCCCAGGCAAATCACTATTATTACGTGAAGAGGTTTGACAATTTCTATATTATTCTACTTTTATATGTAGATGATATATTGATTGTTGGAGCTAATATGAAGGAAATTGGTAAGCTCAAGAGAGAATTGTCAATGGAGTTTTCTATGAAAGATTTGGGAGCTACAAAGCAAATCCTCGGGATGCGGATTTCTAGAGATAGGATGAATGGGAGTTTAAAGCTATCTCAGGAGGAGTATATAAAAAGGTGCTTAGCAGATTCAACATGAACAGTGCAAAGCCTGTAAATACTCCTTTAACTAGTCACTTCAAACTAACTAAGGAATAGTCACCCTTAACAGAGCAGGACCAAGCTTATATGGCCAAGGTACCATATTCTTCTGCTATTGGCAGCGTTATGTATTCTATGGTATATACCAGACTAGATATAGCACATGCAGTAAGAGTTGTGAGCCGATATATGAGCAATCCGAGAAAACAACACTGGGAAGCGGTGAAGTGGATTCTTAGGTATTTGAGAGGCACCAGCAACATGGCCTTATGCTTTAAAAAGTCAGATTTGTGTCTACAGGGCTATGCTGATGCTGACATGGCTGGTGATATAGACGGTAGGAAGAGTACCATTGGATATGTGTTTACATTAGGTGGTACAGCAGTCATCTGGGTCTCAAAACTACAAAAGATTGTCGCTCTATTCACTACTGAAGCAGAGTATGTTGCGATGACAGAAGCAAGCAAGGAGTTGATCTGGTTGCAGAGCTTCTTGGAAGAACTGGGTTAGAATTATGGGAAGAAAACTTTGCATTGTGACAATCAAAGTGCTATTCATCTTATGAAGAACCCTGTGTATCATGCACGGACAAAGCATATACAGATTCAGTATCACTTCATACGCTCAGCTTTGGAAGATGGAGTCTTGGTGCTAGAGAAGATTTCACGAAGCAAGAATGCAACGGATATGTTAAAGAAGACGGTGACCGTTGACAAACTGAAGCTGTATTCGGCTTCAATCGACTTGCAAGAATAACAATGGTGAGATTAACCGCTGCATTGATCGAGTGTGAAGACATAATTAAAGTTAGTCTTCAAGTGGGAGATTATTAACGTGTGAAGTGTAAAGAGCATTAATTGCTCTTATCATGTGCCAACAAAGACACAGTTATCTAACCGTGTAATGAGCATTAAACGCTCTTGCCAGCTAACAAAACACAGCACAAACCGTGTACAAAATGTGTGATATATAAGGAAATTATGAGGAAAAAACGTGTAAAAAACTAGTGGGGGTTGGTTATCTCAAACCTATAAATAGAGACCCTATTCCTCATTTGTCTTCGTCCCAAAAAGTGAGAGACGCCAAGTCTTAAAAAGTCAGAGTAAAATTGTGAGATTTTATTCTTTGAGAGTTAGAGAAAAATGTATTTTTCTCTTGGGTGTATTCAAAGTCTGGGTATAAAGAGTGTTGAGAGTGTTTGTAAACACTTGTAAAGATTTCGTTTCTCCCTATAGTAAAGATCTGCAGCAGCTCCGTGCACGTACCCAAATTGGTGAACCACGCTAATTTTGTGTTCTGTTTATTTTATTTCGGTATTATTTTTCACATTTATTTTATCACTTCTATTATTGTGTGTTTATTGGGAAGGTTATTCCTTAACAAGAGGGAGGTCTAGTTATTTTGCAAATGATGCAAGGGACCGGCTACATTCAAACTTGTGAAGCTCAATGAAAAAGGTGTAATGGATTTTTACTGAAAAAATAAATTAAGAAAAATGATAAAACAGGAATGAGTAATTCACCTATAATAACTAATCTTGCAAATTAATTAGGGGGGAGAACACTCACGATCTTGGATAATGAGTGTCCAATCCTACTCTGAAAACTGAAAATTAAGTGTTATATTTTTAACATGTTTAAGAACCATATCCATACCCATTTGCATTGAATGTGAACTATTAAAGGCAGGTAGTGTAGTACCGAAAAACAAGCATTTCTACACCCCATTCGACCATAACAACGTCGAATCAAACACTTCAAATCATCACAAAACTCAGGAAAATATTGCATGTCGAATCAAACACTTCAAAATTATCAAAAAATTAAAGAAATGTGAATCAAAAAGAGTAAGGCAAAAGAGAAATAAAGACACAAACCATGTTATCAAAGTAATCGTCACACAAGACATGCTTTCCACCTCTTGGGAATTGTAGAGTCAGATATCTGTTCTTCGGATACAAAATAGTCCCAAACAACTTCATCCGGCCCTGGAAATGTCAGAGGTAACCAAGTACCCACTCAACATAAATTTTCTATCGTTTTCTCAGGAAACCAAAAAAAAAACAGAAAAGGAAAAATAAGACGGAGAAAATTAAGTAACCTGAGGGAAATTGAGGTAGAGAATAGGGTTCTTGGTGCCCAAATCCTTGAGCTCGCCAATCTTTCCACCACCGATCGGAGCGAGGAGGCCTGGGAAGGAGAAGAGGAACCTGTTCTTCCTCTGAGATTTCTTGACGATGTCTCTTCCATGGTGCTTGGCCACCATTTTCGAAGGGCTAAGCGGTGAGTTGGGCTTAGCAGGAGTATCGGAGAGTATGTTGTTGGAGAAGGCGAGATTTTTGAGCCTCTTCCGCTCTGTGGTCTCTGGACTCGTATCCTCACCACCTTCCCCGACCTTCTTCTTCTTCTTCAATGAAGTCGCTCCCGCCATTGTTGCCGACGGAAAGCTCAGGGGTTTTGGATTCGGGTTTGGGTGGGTTTGGGTTTGGGACGAAGGCGGTAACCATCTAACATTCCCTTCTGTGCTTCTAGGCAACCCAAACACTTCCGCTTCCCTTTTTTTAGACTTTTTCCCCCTATTGTGTCCAAAGTTTTCTTTATTATATATTGGCCTTGAATTTTTCTTTAATTGCATTTAGATACCTTACGCATAGGGCTGCACCACAATTTTAGAAAACCCGATCCGACCCGGTATCTTGAAACCAAACGAGTGTACTCAAATTTTTGGATAAAATCCGACCAAATCCAAAGGTTTTTGGTTAGGATAAGGGTATAGATTTTGGGCAATTTAGTATCCGAACCCGCTATTATTATTAAAAAAAATCTTAAAATTGTTCTTTAATAATTTATTTCTCTTTTTTTTTCTTTTTTGGTTTCAATGTTTACGAGATTATATGTATTGTACAAATAGTTAATTATACATAAAATAGAAAAAAAAAATCAAAATTGATTATTATGTGGTAAAATGAAAAGAAAAAAAAAGTTATATACTTTTATAAAACCCAATTTACCCAAAATCTGAAAATCCATTCCTTGTCGGTCCAGAGGTGCTTGTTTTTATATACCTGAATCTAAATACCCAAAATCTAACTTGATGTGCTACTTACGCATTATTTTTTGGATAATGCTAAGTATATTAAAATTTGTGCTAAATTTTTAATACACATGTGGTATTTGAATTAGCACTATTTAATTAGTATTTTAAAATCTATCACAAATAAGTTAATCACATTCACCAATTAAATGTTGCCAACTTACATGTTAGATATGTTGATATTAAAAATTTGATAAAAATTTTAGTAAACATAACATTATCCTTATTTTTTTTGGCATCTATTAGTCCTTTTTGATTTTTTATTTCTTTTTCCAAAAAACTCCTTTTAGAATTAAGAGTCTTATGGAAAATTAAACTATTAATCCTTAACATCTCACCTTTTTAAGGTAATTATTTTTTATTCATGGGTGCTATTGCTATTTTGACATAGCGTAGGAAAGGCAGTGTTAAGTTTCTGTTTTTTACTTCTTCTTTTTTTTTGACATTCATTCGATTTCCCAATGAAAAGTCCTTTTTACACCCACTGGTCATATGAAAATTTATTTTCCCAAATTGGGTTTAGGGACAATTACCTGTTTATATTAAAAGCAGAATTAATTTTTAAAATAAAAATAACAACATAATTAAGTGGTAAATTTTATTGATTTTTTAGCCTCATTCTGACCAAAAAAAGGAAAAACAAACTTGAATTTCCCTGTTTTTTCGGTCCTTCTTTCAAAGAAGTGATTTATTGGATTAGTCTTTTTTTTTTTTGGTCTTCATCTTTTTTTTTTTTTTAATACTGAATGAATTTCTTCTTCTTCTTTAGCCATGGCATTTACTTGATCAGAGTTTCGGTAGAGTTTAGTTTTCCTTTTATCTTACACATTAGAATTACTATATTTGATTTTGTTTCTTCTTTCTTAATATACCGTAACGAGTTTATTTATTTATCTAGAAAAATTCTAGCTACACTCTCTTCTATATTCTCATTGTTTGATTTGTGAGCTCTATTATTATTTGTTATATTTTAAATTTGTTCTGTTATTACAAGGTGAATCTATTTTTATACCTCTCACACTTTTGTCTATTCTTCCTCCTACACATTTTGTTAATAATATTTTTATTACTAAAAAACCTTTTATTAGAATTATTTTTAGTACATAAACTGTTGTTTGAATAGGAGGATTGTTTACAAACATCTCTTAAATACATTAAGGGAAAAAAACTCTTCTCACCCCATTCTTAAACTCACAATTTATCTTGAAGCTTGAATCTTAACTTCTATGTAGATGGCATAAGAAATTATAGCTTAATTAGTTATTTCTTAATTATTAAACAAGAGGAACTTGTAAATGGATATAAGGATATTGACATGACCGATTCTTAAGATTGTGATCATCGCAAAATAATGATTTTTTCCTTTTCCTCTATCCGATTAAGATCTAGTTTGAACATTAACATATAAATTGTTTGTTTTTTTAAAGGTTATTTAGAACCTAAATTTGTAAAATGTATAAACATCTTTAAAAACAAAGGTTCTCCCTAATATGTATTTTCATTTTAATGGTTTAGAACGTACAGATAATGAAGGTAAATAAAAAAATATATATATGTACACATACAACTCATGTTTAACTTACACAGTAGTTTCATTTTGTTTTTTGAAAAACGGTGTAGCCATATCAGCAATGAAAAGAAGAAACATAAAAGAAAAGAATGAAGAACAACAATGAGCACAAATAGAAAGGAGAAAATCCAAGACAGATGAGGGGTGAGACGAGAATAAATAAAATTAGATCAAAGATAATTTAGGAAAATTTAGAGGTATAAAAAATAGTAATTAATTTTAAATTTTAATAAAAGATGTGGTTTTAGAAAGAATATGTATGTAGTAGAGAGAAGTGTGACAATAGAAAATAAATGAAAATATGATAATATATGAAAATGTTTTAGTAGAGCCCAGGAGAGAGTGAAAAAGAGTGTTATTAGCACTATTTTTTTTAATTACTTTTCCTACTTTATTTGGTTGATCTCAATTAAATCACTATGTAATTTAGGTTATCACATCCCCATTAGCTAGCAAAATCCAATTTTGTGCCTACTTGCAGAATAAAATATAGCAAAAATTACCAAATTATCCCTTGGTTTTGAAAAATAAAACTAAAAAGAATAAGAAGCTAAATCAACCCGAGCCACATGGATGCAATGCAATTCCGTTTTGAGTGGGTTCTATTAAATAGATTTAATAAAAAATATGGCTTATTGTTCTACTGTGAGAAGATGCCAGTGAAATCTGCCCACTCGGAATTATAACTTATAATTAAAAAGTTAAGGTGACCAACATTTTCGTACTTCAAGAAATTTTTTAAGATGACCAACGTATCCTTACTTTAACACCATTAATTAACTTTTAAAAAAAATTTAGAAAAACATTATATTGACTTTTCCTCTTCAAATCTTCTCGGTTTTCCCAGCCTTTTTTTTTTTTTTGGTTCTTTTTTCCTTTTCACCTTCTACCGTTTGTTTTTAGGGTTACACGATTGTTATAATAATGATCTTTTTGTTACGAACTTTTAATTTTTTAACAGATTATAGTCATAAACAAAGCGTATAATTAGGTAATTTTTACTTCTATGAGTCAAATTCGTATTTTTAGCCATAATTACTAATTTATGTACTTTGCACAATATTCGTTTATATTAAAAGATTAACAGTTCATGGAAAAAAAAATTATCATTATTACAATAATTGTATAAGTCTTGGTAATTTACTATGTAAGTTAAAAATTTAAAATTTTATTCTTGACCAAAGTTATTAATCTTTGTACTATGTAATGACTTATTTTTGTTAAATATTTAATATTTTAAGACAAAAGGATCATTATTATTAATAATTATATAATTCATAGATCATTACTATATAAGTTTAAAAATTCAAAAGGTAAAGTAATACAATAGGCATAATTTAGGGACTTCTAATACCCTTATTTTTTTTGGAATGTATTTGTTTGGTTACAGGTTTAGAGTTAAGTTTTATCCTTGCAAGTTAAGTTTAACCATATTAATAAAAAGGGTAAATTTTGTATTAATTTTCTTATCCAAAGGGATATTTTTCGTTATTTTTCCAAAACCATATGGATAAACTAAAGGGACAACTCAATTAATCTCTAGATTTTCATAAATAACAAAAGATCACACTAGATTAGTAAATTAAGATAAATCCTGCTCCCATGACGATTGACTAATATGGTCAAAAACATTCCAAAAGACAAAATTATTCTTATTGTGAACCTGTAACCAAACAAATATAACCAAAAACTACAAATGGTGATGAGTGAAAGACAGTTAATTAGGAGAAAAATAATAAGAAGATCTAATGAAAGAGAATTTGAGACATGTTGGAGCAGTTTTCACCAGCTGTCCACGTGTCTCTGAACTGCCAGTATTGTATCCTCTAACTGTCCACGTGTCTTTGCTATCCCAAAATACTCCCGGCTTCGAGCAGGGTCGGAGAGGCGGGGGTGGCCACCTGCAAAGACTCTCTGATGCTTAAGTCAGATATTTACCCCAGAGATTGAGTAGCAAAGATTCAATTTTTCTCTGTATCTATATGAATATATCTTTGTTTCTTGCTCATAAACTTTTAAATATTTCTTTTTGTATGCATACATGTCTCTCTTTTGAGGACACATGGCTCATATATATATATAGTCCTGAAATTGTGAATCTCCTAGTTCTCAATCTCAGGACCGAGTACCTTTTTCGTCAAGACTTTCTCCAAAGGTCACAGGCTGAGATTACAGTGATCCTCCCTACACTGCTGTAGCCTAGTTTTCGCCGTCTCCTATGGCTCGAGTCTGTCAGATGCGAGATTTGGACAAATTGTCGTTCTGTCAGGACGGCTTACCCCCTGCGCACACCTACTCAAGATCGCATTAAATGCTATGCCTGTGTCTAGAGCTGTGAGTTGCTTTTCATTGTACTCTGGTAGAAGACCCTTGAGCTTCCAACCCCCAATTGTCGAGGTAAGAATCGGACTAGGCCGAGTCCATCCAGGGTCTGGGATGGACTCGGCCCTAACCCCAGACAACCCAATGGCCGATGTGGTACCACGTGCGACTCGCGTGGCCTTTAGCTAGTCACCCTCGACACATGTCGGACGGTGTGCCATGTTTGTGACATGTTCTACCACTTAATCGTCCACGTGGTATATGATTTGGGAACAGGTCCCACAACTACCCCCATTTCCCTACTTGATGGATTCGTATCCATCAAGTGAGGAAATCGTTTCTCCGTTCTTCCAATTTGAGGGATACACATGGCTCCCCCTTGCCGATACGGAGGCACGCCATCCCATGTCACAAATTTTTTTTTTATTTTCGAAGTTCCGACGGTTCGGTCTCCCTTGCTCTGCCCTTTTCCAGAAAAACTCTTCGGCTCCCCCTCTATAAAAGCCACATTTATGCTCATTTGCTACTTTACTAAAATCTTCAATTATTCTAGCCTTGTAAAATCTTAGGGTTTCCGACTTCTCCCATTTCTAGAGACTTTTGCTCTTTCGATCGTATCCAGAATGATGGCCTCGAATCAAGATCAGGAATTGCGCCCCGTCGTGGACTCGAAGTTGGATTCGCTGAGGAGACAGCTCTGCCTCCCTGGAGGAGTCACGCTACAAAGGGTCGAGGGCCCCGTGGATTGGTATCTATGTCCCTCTGCCCCCGAAGACTCTATTATTTTGGGAAGAAAACATCTAGAATAGTTGCGATTCCCTCTTCCTCCTCTAATCCACTAGTTCTTCGCTTTGACGGGGATCCATCTGATGCAGTTAAATGCAAACGGGGTCATGATTCTGATGGGGATCTCCGCCCTGTCAGTTCTTTATAACCTGTATATCGACTTGGAGGTGGTCTTTTATACTTACAAACTCACCCTCATCCCCAAAAAGAGTTCCTACCCCACCTTTTACCTTCAATCGCTCCTGGGACGTCACATTTTCTGGGGCTTGCCGAGGTCGGACAAGTAATGGGACTCCCACTCTAGGCTATACGCCGTTGGAGAGGCGTGGAGCTCCCCTTGGGTGAATGGAGAGCACTTCCAAATTCCCTTAGTTTTCCTGCAGAGAAGTTCTAGGTCGTGATTTTCAGGCCTGCGTTCTCCTCGTCCGTTATTGCTCACATTATTTTGTCTTGTGCAGCCTCTGCAGAAGAAAACAAGTTCGAGCCGCATTTGTCGGCGGGGCGGCTCAAAGGCCTGGAAGGGATCGTCATCTTCAGATCTCCTGGGGACTGCCGACACATCCAGGCTGCCCTCAATCCCCAGGTGATGAATATGATACCCAAGATGGTCTCATACCTTCCTTTCCCTCTGGACACCTGGGTCATCACGAAGCACATGCAGAGCCGACTTGATGCATCTACCCTGAACCGATTCCACCGGAACGAGCACGAATGCCTCGCCATGGTGGGTCGTCAGGTTATGGCTTCAAGCCAGTTGGAGAGTTCCAACGACCTGGTGGTGCCGACTAGCCACGTGCTTGAAGAGACTGTGAGGTTCGTGGCTAAAGAGTGCGTCAGGCTCCGTAGGAAGGAAACCGCCGCCCCTAAGAGGGCTAGAGGTGGGTTCATTTCCGTATCTTTAAGCTTCGTCGATCGGGTTATGGCCGTGGTCTAACCATGTTGCTTGTTCTCTACAAGTTCTGAGACGAGCGCCTCAACAGACCTCTCCCCCGTCAAGGGGGGTACCGCTGGGCATAAGGCTCACCCCAAGGCAACTACTGGTCGTCGTCTCGTGGTGTCTTCAGAGGATGAAGTGCCTATGGTCCCCCGCTCCGATGCAAGAGAACCTCCGTCCCGGGAGACATTGGCCACACGGGCCGTATATGGTAAGGGGATGCCCCTGAGTTTGCCCGGGGGGTCTGCTGTACCAACCTCTTCCACTCTCGACTCTGGTTCGAAAATGAGCGCGGGGTCTGGTGCTGCTTACCTCGGTGGGGAGATCACCGAGCTCAGTGGAGGGGCTCTGAGGTTGAAATCTCGGCTGTCTTCCCCTCCTCTGGTCCTAATAAAGTGGCACCATGAGGTCGGCTCATCTAAAGAAGAAGAGGGCCCGGCGGAGAAGAGGGGCAGGGTTGCCCCCTCGTCTGACAGTGATGACGATGGGGTAACGTTGACCCTTTTGAGGAGAAGAAGGTCCGTGCGCAGTGGACCGTCAAGAGGGGATACACTGCCTCCCGCTGTCGCCGACGGCGCTCCCGGTGGTGCCCGGCTTTCCTCTGTCCCTGCCACTGCTGCTTTGGGGGTATGCCCAGTCGAGGGAGAGGGTGCCCTCATGGTTGGCAGGGTGGAGTCGCATTCTGCAGATGCGGACAACGCCGAAAGAGAGGGTCCTGCCGCAGAACCCAAGCTAGAGGCACTCTCCTTGGAGAACGTCGAGCTCGTCGCTAGCTGTACCTTCACGCATGTTTGGCTCATCTAGTTGCCTCCATACTTCTCAGCATCCTTGCTAGATGTTGACTTTTTTTACTTATCTTGCAGCTAGCCGCCATCCAGTCTTTCTATTCCTCTCGCGTCAGGGCCCTGATCGAGAAGTTGAACTCATGCTCTGTACTGGCCGAGCGTAGCGAGGCTGCCCTCGCCGAGTTGAGTTTAGGGTCAGCAGCGCAGTGGCTCATGCCTTGAGTGTTGAGAGGGTCAGACGTGAGGAGCTAGCTGCGAGACTGGCCAAAGCAGAGGCCGATGGGCTTGCTCAATCCGAGGCTGTCAGACTGGCCCAAAACGAGCTCAAGTTCAAGGAGCAAGAGCTGTAGAGCGCTGGGGTGGAGATGGGGCTAGCCTTCCTCACTCACAATAGGGCCGTTGATGACACAAAAGAGGCGAGGAAAGACAAAGCCAGAGCCAAACTGGAGGCCCATTCTTTGCAACGCAGGCTCGACCGGTCGAATGAGGTAAGTCGACATTTTTACTTGGACCACGTAAAATTAATGGAGGCTCAAGTAGAGTTGTCTTGCAAGCATGGCGAAGACCTTGCTGACATTAACGCCCTTTTGGTCGACTTATCATAGCGACAGGTGGAGCTGAGGCTGACGGCGCTGAGGGATAGACTAGCGGACGCGGAAAAACTAAAAACGAGGTATCAGAGACAGATGGATGTCCTTTCTGCAGAAAGTTACAGGTCTAGTTGGGAGAACAGGGAATTCGAAGGCCACGAGGAGGTGGTAACGCCAGACTAGTTTGATGAGCAGAAAGGCATCGAGAGAGACCATTATTCCGTCAAGTACTACATGCATCAGCTTGGGGATCGGATCAACATCGCGTACCCCGCTGACGTGCTGAAGATGCTTACCGCGGAAAAGGACGGGCCCTCTACATCCGCCTCTATTGCCAAAGAGCTCATCCCTGTTTCCGGTCTGCCAGATCAAACTTCGGAAATCCCTGGCGATCAGCCTGGTCTTGGGGCTTTAACTGGTGAGGGGTCTAGTGCGATCATTTTATCCAGCGACGACTCCGACCCTAGTACACCACCCTCCACCGGGACTGGTCCAAGCACCGGAACTGGCTGCGCTCCCCTGGCCGGAGGTAATTAGGGTCCCTAATTTTGTATATTTGTAAAGTTGACCCTCGTTGATAAAAACAGTGCAATTTTCCTTAGTCTATTCTCTTTTTCTTTATTGACCACGTCCGGGGTAAAGTTGACCATTGTTGTAACCGTCTGGAATCGGTCGTATATGATTTCAAGTTATTAGTAAGTCCTCCTCGAGCTATGATCAACTAGATTAGTTCTGGAGATAGGGATGTTAGCTCTGGCCCATCCGGTTCTAAGGAGATATAACTTATGTTATGACTTGTCTTGGCAGAGTTCGACCTGCATGTGTGGCTGGACTTCTCCTACCCCAAATGGGACCACACTCGGAATCAGCTCCAGGAGCTGGTTAATCAATGTCTAGATCCGTCGCTGTAGAGGAAGAGGCTTGGGCTCGGCTCTCATCGGGAGCAGACTGGGCGTTACCACTCTAACGTGTCTCTGCGAGTCCGACCAAGACCCGCTTCTTACAGATAGAACCTTTGGGTGCGTGACCCCGTCTATCTTAGTGCCTGGTGTATGCATAATAAATGTTGTTTGGAGAGGGTTTGCTTCCAACGGGTAAACCTTGACCCCTTTAACCTTTCCTTTGCATGCGGCTAAAATGTTGTCTAGGAGGGTCCATTTCCAACGGGTAGACCCTGATCCGTGCTTTCCTTTTGGGGCAGGCCGCAAACTTTTGCTGCGCGGCTCTTCCATCTTCGTACATTTTCTCGGGCGATCGGCAAGAATTTTATTGCATGATGTGGTTCCCATAGTACGATCGTTTTCGAGGTCTGCTAGCAAGTTTTCGATTGCGCAGCTCTTTCCTCTTCGTACGTTTTCTCGGGTCGTCGACAAGCGACGTGATCCCCATAGTACGATCATTTTCGAGGTATGATGGCAAGTTTTCGGTTGCGCAGCTCTTTCCTCTTCGTACATTTTCTCGGGTCGTCGACAAGCGACGTGATCCCCGTAGTACGATCGTTTTCGAGGTCTGCTGACAAGTTTTCGGTTGCGCAGCTCTTTCCTCTTCGTACGTTTTCTCGGGTCATCGACAAGTGACGTGATCCCCATAGTACGATTGTTTTCAAGGTTTGCTGGCAAGTTTTTGGTTGCGCAGCTCTTTCCTCTTCGTACATTTTCTCGGGTCGTCGAAAAGTGACGTGATCCCCATAGTACGATCGTTTTCGAGGTCTGCTGGCAAGTTTTTAGTTGCATAGCTCTTTCCACTTCGTACGTTTTTTTAGGTCATCGACAAGTGACGTGATCCCCATAGTACTATCGTTTTCGAGGTCTGTTGGCAAGTTTTTAGTTGCGCAGCTCTTTCCTCTTCGTACGTTTTCTTGGGTCATCGACAAGCGACGTGATCCCCATAGTACAATCATTTTTTAGGTCTGCTGGCAAGTTTTCAATTCCGCAGCTCTTTCCTCTTCGTACATTTTTTCGAGTCATCAACAAGCGACGTGGTCCCCATAGTACGATTATTTTTGAGATCTGCTGACAAGTTTTTGGTTGCGCAGCTCTTTCCTCTTCGTAAGTTTTCTCAGATCGTCGACAAGCGACGTGATCCCCATAGTATGATCCTTGATTGTGTGAATAATGCGTGGGGTCAGCCACTGTGGGTAGACCCCTTTTCCATAGCAATCCAAAAGATAAATCCATGCAGCAAAAAGGGAACTTGACCTGTTTTTGATTTAAACTCTTCGATAATATAGGCATTCATATGGGTCTTACTTCATATGCATGTGTCTCAAACGTGAATAGTATGTTGGATCTGCCACTGTGGGCAGACCCCCTTTTCATAGTAGTCTAAAAGATAAATCCATGCAGCAAAAAGGGAACTTAACCTGTTTTGGATTTAAGCTTTTCGAAAATATAAGCATTCATGTGCGTCTTGCATGTGTCTCACACGCGAATAGTACATGGGGTCTGCCACTATGGGCAGATCCCTTTTCCATAGCAATTAAAAAGATAAATCCATACGGCAAAAAGATAACTTAACCTGTTTTGGATTTAAGCTTTTCAATAATAGAAGCATTCACGTGCGTCTTACATCACATACACGTGTTCTCACACGTGATACTTTTTTAAGTACTGAGCATTCCACCTGTTTGGCAGGTCTTTTCCAGTCTTGAGTTCCTTCATGACATACGCACTATTGTCAAGTGCTTTGATCACCTCATAGGGTCCAATCCAATTGGCGTCCAGTTTCGAGGAATTCCCTGTTCTGACTTTCAAGACCCAATCCCCGACATTGAATCGTCGAGCTTTAACCTTCTTTGCGTAGTAGGACCTAGCCTGCTGGTGGTATGAAGCCAGGTGGACCAAAGCCATGTTTCTCATTTCTTCCAGGAGGTCTGTGTTGTAGCTTAGCTTCCATTTGTTTAAGGGGGCATCTCTTACCACTTCGGAGCGAAGGGTCGGGAGGCCGACCTCAGTCGGGATCACAGCCTCTGATCCGTAGACCATGGCGAATGGTGTTCTTCCAGTCGACCTCCGCTCCATGGTTCGATGGGCCCACACAACAGTCGGTAGCTCTTCTAACCACCTGTCTTTAGCCTCCTGCAAGTTCTTTTTGATATTACCGAATATGGCTTTGTTTGTTGCCTCTGCTTGGCCGTTCTCCTGAGGATAGTTCACGGAAGAGAAACTGAGCCTTATATCATACAGCTCGCATAACTCCTTGAGCTTAGCATTTTGAAACTGTGTGTCATGATCGGCGTGTATCTTTTTCGGAATCCCGCATCGACAGATTATATTTTTCCAAATGAAGTTAATTGTGTCTGCTTTGTTTATAGTCGCGTAGGCTTCAGCCTCTACCCATTTGGTGAAATAATCTGTGGCCAGTAGGATGTACCTTCTTCCCCTTGGACTTCTGGGGAGCTCTCCGACGATGTCCAAACCCCACTTGGCGAATGGCCAGGGCGTTATGTTCGAATGGAGATCCTCCGTGGGTTGGCATTTCATGGGGGCAAACCTCTGGCACTTATCACATTTTTTGACGAAATGGGTCGCCTCTCTCATCATGTATGGCCAGAAGTATCCGGCCATCAGAGCCTTGTGGGCAAGGCTACGTCTGCCAGAGTGGTTGCCGCATACTCCCTCGTGGATTTCTTCCATCAGTTTCTGCGCTTTGACGGGACCTACACACCGCAGCATCCCCATTGTCGATCTCCTATATAGTTGTTCTCCCACCATCGAGTATCTGGTAGCCTTCAGTCTGATTGACCTTAATTCTTAGGGATCTAGGGGTAGGTTCCCCAATGCCAAATACTGGGTAATGGGTTTCATCCATCCCTCGTCTACGGAGCTGGCTGCAAATACATGACGTGCGGGGGTCTCCGAGGGGTCTTTCATGTTTCTGTCCTCTAGGAGAATCTCTGCGTGTCCCGTTCCTCCGGTCGACGCATTCTTAGCTAGCTCATCGGCCTTCTAGTTCATTTCTCTGGGAATCTGTTCGATATTAAAGCTGTTAAAGTGGGCTTTCGCCCCCATTACTTTGGAGAAGTACCTGTGTAATATTGGCTCTTTTACTTCGAAATCTCCCTTGACCTAACCCATAACTAACTCCGAGTCGGTCATTACTACGATGCTCTCTACTCCGAAATGCAGGGTCAGTTCAAGGCCTTTCAGCAGGGCCTCGTACTCTGCCTCATTATTCGTTGCCTGGAAACTGAGCCTCAAGGCTTTCTCTACTCTGAATCCTGTTGGGGTCTGTAGGACTATCCCGATACCTGACCCCGAGGCGTCCGTGGATCCGTCGGTGTAGAGGGTCCAGGTTGAAGGGTGGCGGAGGTGAGACATTTGAAGCGGATCATGCAGCTCACCGAAGGATTTGATTTCCACCAGGAAATCTGCTATGACCTGCCCTTTCTTCACTACTTGGGGCCGATACTCAATGTCTTATATCCCCAGCTCGATGACCCACTTGGTTAGTCGTCCTGATAGGTCTAGTTTGGCCAAGATCTGTTAGATCAGGAAATTCGTGTACACGGTAACAGAGTGTGCTTCAAAGTACTGCCTGAGTCTCTTCTTAGCATTGACCAGAGCGAGGACCAGTTTCTCCGTCGTACTATACCGCGTCTCGGCGTCCAGGAGCATGCGGCTTGTATAGAACACCGGCTTCTGCTTGATGTCTTCCTCAACGAATAGTATGGCACTGATCACTACTTCGGACACTGCTAAATAAGCATACAGGCGCTCCCTCTCTGCCAGGGAAATCAGGATAGGCAAGTGACTTAGGTACAGCTTGAGGTTTGTCAGTGCCTTGTCCTGCTCCTCCCCCCAAGCAGCAGTGGAGCTTCTCTTTATGCACTAGAAAAAAGGCTTGCATCGGTCAGACATCTTGGAGACTAATCAGCTGAGGGCGGCTATCTTCCCGGCTAGGCGCTGGACTTCTTAAATAATTGAGGGCTCTGCACGTCTGCGATAGAGGACAACTAGGTAGGATTGGCCTCGATACCCCTTTTGCTTATGATGTGCCCCAGGAATTGACCTAAGGACAACCCGAACGCGCATTTCTTGGGGTTCAGATGCATCCGATATTGTCTCAGAATTTGGAAACACTAGTCCAAATGTCCCAGATGACCCGAAGCTTCTCTGCTCTTTACGACCATATCGTCGATATAGACTTCCATAGTTTTCCCTAGCTATCCGGCGAACATTTTTTTCATGAGCCTCTGGTAGGTCGCCCCCGCATTCTTCAAACCAAACGGCATGCGTCTGTAATAGTACAGGCCTCGCTCCGTGATAAATGCCGTGTGGATTTGGTCTTCCTCGTACAGGGGGATCTGGTTGTACCCCGAGTAGGCATCCAAAAAACTCATTCTGTCGAATCCTGCCATTGCGTCTACCATCTGGTCGATCTTTGGCAGGGGGAAGCTATCCTTCGGACGAGCCTTGTTCAAGTTGGTGAAGTCTATACAAGTTCAGTTGTCGCCGTTCTTCTTTACTACCACTGGGTTGGAGATCCAGGACGGGTATACATATTCCATGATTAGGCCGTTCTCCAACAGCGTCTCTACCTCCTTATTGATTGCCTTTTTTTTCGCGCCTTGCGCGAACCTTCGGGGTCTCTACCTGACCGAAGGGAAATTTGGATCTATGTTTAACCGGTGACAGGCATGTGCGGGGTCAATCCCGGGCATGTCGTCGTGGGACCAAGCGAAGACGTCTTGGTTCCGCCTCAGGAATCCCAACAGCTTGTACTTTTCCACTTCGGGCAACAGGGCTCCGACTAATATCACCTTTGTCGGCTCTGCCTCTTTCAATGGGACTACCACCAGCTCCTCAATCGTAGACTCTGGTCCGTCAGACTCCTCCTCGATCTGTTTCATATATGCTGGCAGGCGGTCCTTTGATTGCTATTCGTCCCCTATCGGAGTGTTCATACTCGCATCGGGTCCCTTCAGGGCTACTGAAAAATATTTTCTCGCGGAGACCTGGTCTCTTTTGATATCTATCGTATAGGTACCATCGTTTGATTGACATCTTAAGACCTGGTAGAGGGTAAAGGCGACTCCATGCATGGCGTGAATCCATCCTCTCCCCATGATGACATTGAAGGAGGACGGGCAGTCGATAACGACGAAGTCCACATCCAAGCATCTCTCCGCCGCGCAGGCCTTCAAGGTCACAACGCCCAAGGGGCTGACCTTGATACAATCGAAAGTGAATAGTGGCTGGCAGGTCAGTCTGAGCGCGTTCCGATTCAGGCCTATGTTCTCGAATATGCTGAGGAAAAAGATATCGATGCTGCTTCCACCATCGATCAGGACCCTTCCGACCAACACGGAATCGATCTGTAACTTAATCACTAGGGGGTCGTCGTGTGGCAGGCGCACCGTGGTCAAATCTTACTGGGTGAAGGCAATGGGGGCGGTGGAGGTACAGCTTTCACCCACCCTCAAATGGTTAATGGAATGTCCCATCCCCCTCAGGCGCTTCACTCTCTTCTCGGTTTTTCTTAGGCACTTTTCCTTCTCTTCCTGACCTTGGGTCTGCTTGGGTCTACCCATGATGGTCGGCACTATGTTCAGGGCCTGGTCTCCTGACCCGGAGGCCTGGGTCTGCTTGCCTTTTTCGGGCCTAGTGGTGTCTTCCCGCGGCTGGATTCCACCAGTCTTTACGTACTGCTTCAATTTGCCGGCATGAATCGCCACCATGACCTGCGCGTAGAGGTTGCGGTAGTTGATGGTGTCATGTCCGTGATCTTTGTGAAATTGGCAGTACCTATTCTTGTTTTTCATGTGCTCAGGAATGCCAGATTTGTGCGGGTCTTTGAAAATGCCCCTGTCCTTGTTTTGGAGGTAGATCATATCGATCGGCGTGTTGAGCTCGTACTTCGGTAGTGGGTCACGGGACACCTTCCTCCTCTTGCCGCCTTCTTGACCGCCCTGGGTGGGGGCTTCCTGTTTCAAAATCGGTCCTCGGTCTGGCGCGGGCTTCTTTGCCCCTTGCAGGGCCGAGGCTTGTGCTGGCGCTGTTGTTATCGCGGCGGATGCCTTAGCTATTTTCTGGCGGCTTTCCAACACCATGAATACTCCTTCCAATTTGGCCTGGACGTCTGCCATATCGTACGGAAGGTTCAAGAGCAGGTGGTCCAACAGCATCGATCCTGGCTGCAGGCCCCTAACGAACGAGCTCGCGACTTGGACCGAATCATTGTTGTGCACTAGGGACATCACCTCCAGGAAACGCGTCAGGTATTTTTTCGGAGACTCGTTGACGGTTTATTCTAGCCGGTCAAGGTCTCACATGGTTTTCTACCGCCTCCGAGCACCCACATACTGCTTCAAGAAAAGTTTGCAGAAATCTTTGAACCCGTTTATGGATTCTTTGGGAGCTGTCTGAACCACAATAAGGCTGATTTCGCCAGGGTTGTGCAGAAGACCTTGCAAGTTACAGCTTCATCCCTGGTTTCCAAGGCCATCTTCTGCTGAAAATGATATATGTGATCGAGGGGGTCAGTTTTCCCCTCGAACGGCCTAAAGGTTGGAGCAGTGAAGTCTCTCGGCTTGGGCTCCATCTGGATCCAATCGGCGAAGGCCGTTCGGCCGATCCTTGGCACAGTTTGCTCAGCCAGGTCATCAGGGGTCTGGCTGTGATGGGCCCCCAAGCCTTTTACTCAGCTCTGCCATCATTTCTTGCTTCTAGTTAGGAAGCACACTTTCAAGGCTTTCTTGGTGTCTTCTAGCAACGGCCGCTCCGGCTTGGAACAGCCTTGTCTGACTTTGTTGCTCTCCCTGCATCCATGATCAGGATGGGGCGGGCATTTCCCTTAGCAGTTGGCCCTCGGTCTCTTGTTGGACTTCTGCGTCAAAATCTTCCCTTCGCTCGCTCCTGGCTTCGCTTGTCAGCAGCCCCTCGAGGCGGGCGTTATCCCTGCGCACCTCCGCGACTTCATCTTTTAAACCCATGATGGCCTCGTGGGCGATCTCTGCTTTCTGGCTTGCTTCTGCCAGTGCAGCGAGCATCTGGTCCAGCTTTTGCTCCAGTCCAGGTTGCGCTCCCCGGGAGCTTCCTTCGGCATCGGGTGGATTCCAGGCAGCGTCGAAACGTGTGCTTCTGGTTGTCATTCTTGAAGGTGCCATCTTCCAATGCTATATGGCTTCTTGTTCGGGGAGAGTACGATTGTGAGACTCCAACTCTTCCTCTTGCACTCAAAGAAAAAAAATGGTTTCCCACAGACGGCGCCAAACTGTTGGAGCGGTTTTCACCAACTTTCCACGTGTCTCTAAACTGCCGGTGTTGTATCCTCCAACTATCCACATGTCCTTGCTATCCCAAAATGCTCCCGGCTTCGGGCAGGATCGGAGAGGCGGGGGTGGTTACCTGCAAAGACTCTCTGATGCTTAAGTCAGATATTTACCCCTGAGATTGAGTAGCAAAAATTCAATTTTTCTCTGTATCCGTATGAGTATATCTTTGTTTCTTGCTCGTAAACTTTTAAATATTTCTTTTTGTATGCGTATATGCCTCTCTTTTGGGGACACATGGCTCATATATATATAGTCCTGAAATTGTAAACCTCCTAGTTCTCAATCTCAGGACTGAGTACCTTTTTCATCAAGACTTTCTCTAGAGGACACAGGCCGAGATTATCGTGATTCTCTCTGCACAGCTGTAGCCTAGTTTCTGCCGTCCCCTATGGCTCGAGTCTGTCAGATGCGAGATTTAGACAAATCGTCGTTTTATCAGGACGGTTTGTCCCATGCGCACACCTACTCAAGATCGCATTAAATGCTCTGTCTGGATCTGGAGCTGTGAGTTGCATCCCATTGTACTCTGGTGGAAGACCCTTGGGACTTCTGACCCCCAGCTGTCGAGGTAAGAATCGGACTGGACCGAGTCCATCGAGGGTTTGGAAGGGCTCGACCCTAACCCTGGACAGCCCAATGGCCGATGTGGTACCACGTGCGACTCGCGTAGCCTTTAGCTAATCACTCTCGACACATGTCGGATGGTGTACCCTATTTGTGACATGTTCTGCCACTTAATCGTCCACGTGGTGTATGATTTGGGAACGTGTCCTACAAGACGTGTGATGTCTAGAATTGTAGTTTTGGTATTAGGAAAAGTCTAATTAATAAAAGGGATATTGATGTACATAATTGGAAAAAGGGATATTCATTAAACTGAACCCCAAAATTGGAGCCTCTGTGTTCAAACCCCCATTTTGAAATGGCTTAAACGTTAACCAACACATATTTCTTACAAAAATTTTAAGATTATATGTATATACCAATTTATTATTAAATGAATGACGACTTTGATATCATTTGCAAATATTTTCTTAGAAAAAATATTAATAGCACAAATGTAATTTACAACTTACCAATTAATGTCACATGAATAATTTATTTTTCACATTAACCTTTTATTTGTGACAAGAAAAAATTATGTATTTTACATGAACCTTATGTTCGATTTATTTTTTGTTCCCTTCTAATATACCTAATAAGCAGGTCACGTGACTCAGGTGCGACTCGCACACGGATTAATGGTAAAATCAGACGGTATTTCACTAACGACTAACATATGCAACAAAAAAGAAATAATAACATATCATAAATTGTAAATGTAGGGACTGCAATCAAATAAGCGTTGGATTACGTTTAAGTATTTCTTTTTAAACGTAGGGACTTAAGTGACGAATGTGGGAAATGTTAGAGATTCAAATGCTATTTTCTAAATGCGTGGAACTTAATATTGGAAAAACTTTCAAAAATTAGTAGTTGGATTTAATTTTAAAATTAATATTAGCCAAAAATTGTCTAACACTTTTTCAATAACAACGCATTGTTATAAACCAGGATCATACAAACTCATAAATACATAACAGAATATATGGGAGCTTATACCTCTTGTACCCGTTAGATTGACGCAAGCAAATAACTCCTTCCCCCGCTAGATCTTCCGTACTATTCTTGTAGTTAATTACACAAGAATGTGGACTCTATATTACACAGGCAAAAGAACAAGTTAGCGACTTGCAATGTTATTATGAAGAAATCTAAGAACAAAATAGTAATGTTGTTCCCTTATCCATGATTACATCTCATGCCATATTAGTACTTTATTAAGCACCTATTTGTTTAAAGTCATAAAAACATAATTCTTTTCTCATATGTCTTTTAGTTTTTACCGATTTCTTTCAAGATCATTAGTGAATATCTTTCTAATTCCATCTGTATTGATATGATTAGGCCTAACTTATGATCAAATCCTAATGCATTAAGAGATATTATTTCACCAAATTTTATATTGTCTAAAATCATTATGTATTTTAAGAAATATATTCACCAAATAGTATAGTATATTGGTCTCCATTGACCTACTATTTTGCAATTAAAATAAAATCATATATGAGAATACACAATTATAGTCAACTCAAGATTTAAAGTCGAAATTAATAAAATTCTTTTCTATAGACATATTTTAAATAAATTTCATATATGATCCATTACTATATATGTTCCAATACACTAGCTAAATCTTACTGACCAAGATAAGCAAACTTTTTAAACAAGGGAAACATTAGAAACGATAATGGCTATTAACCCTATTTTGTTCAAAATAACGTTGTAAAGTCTATTAGAATTAATATTTAGTATATTGTTATTAGATTAATTACCTTTATCTAATTCACGATTGTGTATAACAATATTACGCTAGTCTAATGGATACTTCTAGTACACATACACAAGATAGATTCATGGGGATATTATATTGATTACATGAATTATGATGTTAGGACATAGGCGTGTGAATCGGGCTATCAAAGCTCAATCCAAACCCACATTTTCGGGTTTAGATAGGCTCGGATTTGGGCCTTCGGGTTTCGTAATATTTCGATTCAGACTTAATTTATAAAAGTAAAGCCTAAAGCTTGACTCTAAAAGTTTCGTGCTCGATCTTAGGGCTAGACTTTAGGCTTTACATTCGGGACAAATTTAATTTTCTAGTTTTTGAAACCAAAATAAAAATATTAAAAATATAATATGATGTAAAAAAATACAAAAACATAAAATTGAGACGAACTTTTGAGTGATTTTAATAGAAAACAATTAAAAAATGTCTTATTTAAAATTTGAGGTTTAATTTGGGCTTTTATATATAAATTTA
This sequence comes from Parasponia andersonii, assembly GCA_002914805.1. Lineage (NCBI taxonomy): Eukaryota > Viridiplantae > Streptophyta > Magnoliopsida > Rosales > Cannabaceae > Trema > Trema andersonii. Next base: position 488,133 of record JXTB01000290.1, read on the forward strand.
ATAACTTTTTTGTGCTCCAGAGCTTTTTAGATTAGGCTTCGAGTTCGGGTTTTAAGTTTGGGCTTCAAACCGGACTTCGGATCGGGTTTATGTAAGAAATACTAAACTCGAGCTTGATCCTAAGAATAATCGGGTTCGAGTTAGACTCGAGCCACATGGGATTTGTTCGAGTTCAAGTTAGACTTTTTTCAGACTTTTTTCAGCCACATGGGCTCTTTTTTACACCCTTAAATTTAGACAAAATATATGAATTGATGGACAAACTCAAATCATATATTCAAGTTAAGTATTTAAATTCCTCGCCTAACTAAAAAGGAGATTCCACATCGTAAAAAAGTTGAGGCTACTTCAGCAATTTATAAGTTAACATCGATTCATTGATTAGATTAACAAAAATGACACCAAAATTGGATAAGAAACTTAAATGCATAAACACAAGAAAGTTGGTTAAAAAACATTGTTCATCTTCAATTAAGGATCTAACAGCTTGAAATCCAAAATCCATGGTACCAATATCATGGCTCCATAACTAGTGAGAGTCCTGTTTTGAGCAAAATCTAGTGAAAGTCATACATTGAGCATAACCTAAACCTTATTTAAAAATGCTATGGGGTACAATATAGTATCCAACACCATATGACATGGTAGTCTGTTACTAGATATCTTGTGTGAAATTCAATCTATTAATTATAATTTCTAAGTTTCAAACTGCCACGTTATGTGATATTGGATACTGCTATGCTTAACATTGCTCTATTTTCATTGTTTAGGTGTTAGTGGAGCAACCTTATATATATATATATATATATNATATATATATAGGGCACCAATCCAGTAGGTATTTTTTTTTTTACCTATGCATAGGTATCAATTTGGCCAATGAAAATTTAGCATGCACATTTTTTTTATTGTAAAAAATAAGAGAGAGAAAGAGCATTAATGATGCACGTCTTTTCATGCACTTCATTATACCCATTGGATCACCGTTAGATGGTGATCCAACGGCTAAAAAAAAAATATCTGTCCATAGATAAAGAAAAAAAATACCTATTGGATTGACAACTATATATTTATAGGGCACCAATCCAGTAGGTTTTTTTTTTTACCTACGCATAAGTATCAATTTGGCTAATGAAAATTTAGCATGCACAATTTTTTATTGTAAAAAGTAAAAAAAAGATAGCATTAATGATACACGTCTTTTCATGCATTTCATTATAGTCATTGGATCACCATTAGGACTAGAAAAAAAAATACATAACCATAAGTAAAAAAAAAATACCTATTAGATTGACAACCATATATATATATATCACAAATAAGCAGCAACATAGGTAAACTAAACTCCAGACCCTGACATGTGACCTGGGCCACTAGTTCTCTCTCTTTTGGTTGCTTTTCTCTTTCTGGTGTCCCAATTGAAGTGTTCTCCAACCAACTGTCCTGAGTTGTTTATTAGTGCCTTTGAGATTGTTTGTGACCTCCCCTCGCCCACTTTGTTTGTTTGTCTTTTATTGAATTCCTTTCCTAGCAAAAACAAGGGAAAAAAAAAAAATCAAGACCTTGAGTTTATTTAATCCTGTTCGGGCCGAAAGCTCTTATGTCGAAACTTCGGCTTATTTTGATTTTCAATGCTAAAGTATACTCCTCAACTTATTCGGCGCCTAACAAGGTATCTTATCCAACTTTTAAATATCAACTCAAATAATTCAAAAAAAAAAAAATTGCGAAAGACTCGATTTATATCCACACCCCTAGCCTATGATGAAGAATATCGTCCAATGACAAGCAATATTAATATTCAGAATTAACCCCGACCATTTTTTCATAATAATAACAATAATATATAAACGAAAATTAGCTTGGAAAAAAGAAATATATAGCTGTACACACACACACACACACACACACACATACATGCTTACAAAGACTTACTAGTCACAGGTACTAATTATCGCAAAAATGAGTAGACATTAATTACAGTCGAGAAGAAGTTTAGATTGGTTTGCTGTATCAAGGTTGCTCTTCTCATTCGTTGAGCAAGACCAAAAATACAAGTTGGTGCCTCCTCAAAATTTTCAGTAACAAATACACTATTATAGGTTAAAACACCAGTCCGTACACTTAAAAGGAAAAATCTGTAAGAACTTGCGTAACTTGAGTACTGATGAGGCAGTCCTCATCCACAGTGAATAAATTCTTTGGATACACCAACAAAGTAAGGGTAGTTCATCAATACACTCCCCCCCGTGTGCCAAAATCTGTGTCAAACTTGATACCGACGACTAACTATAAGCTACTTATGCATACAACATGTCTCAGACTCCAGGAATCGGGAATTGGGTTGTAAGAGCTTCAACTCTTGTTTGCAGATCTAAGACCCTACCCAACAAAGGGAAATCGGGTGAGGTAACAAACTTCAAGAAGTCCTGGAGCTTTGAACCCGAAACTGATTTTTTGGCATCATGGGTTATCTCCACACCCTCGTGAATGAAGTCTGCAATTGCTACGAACTCTTTCTCTGTGAATCCCCTTGTTGTCATTGCAGGCGATCCAATTCGAATACCGCCTGGCACGAGGGCACTCTTATCGCCTTTTCAATTTGAACATTGGCAAGTGTAAGTTGACATGAAGAGTATGAGAAGCAAAGTAATTAACATAAAGTCAATAAACCAACAACAGGGAAGGAAAAGAGAGTGGAGAATAGGACAACGAAACTAGACTTACCAGGTACTGAGTTCTTGTTGAGGGTGATTGATGCCATGTCCAGAATTTTCTCCACCCGAGCTCCATCCAAACCCTGTTGAATAAAGAAGCGGTTGATTCAATTATAAATTTACTAACGACTAGACGGCCAGAATTACTGGGGCAACATAAATTTGGGCTTGATATCTCCAAGTACCATAAAGAGAGTACGAAACATTAAAACACAAGTTCTTGAATAAGCAGCAACTACCAGCACAAAGACTAAAAAGAAAGAGAATTAGAAAAAAGAAACTTACTAAAGGCCTCAGATCCACAAGAACCAAGTGGTTATCACTTCCACCAGAAACCAGTTTGTATCCCAATTCCATCAATCGACTGGCAAGAGCTCTACAATTTGAGACCACCTATGGGACAAATAAACCATAATGAATTAGGGAATGCCAGGACCAGGTTTAAATTAAAAACGGAAACTGCAGTACATTCTTCTGGTAAGCCTTAAACTCTGGTGATTGTGCATATTTCAAGCAAACTGCAAGTCCTCCGATAGTGTGGTTGTGAGGACCACCCTGCATAAACAACCAAAGGCTTTTTACTATATACCCATGGTTAACAAAATTATCAGATTTGTTATTATGCCACAGACAATACAAACCTGTAGACCCGGAAATACAGCATTGTTAATTGCAGATTCTAGATCAACTCCAAGAACAGGGTCCTTCCTGAAGAAAATCATGCCACCTCTTGGACCTCTTAAAGACTGAGTACAAATTTCAACTTTGTCAGCACATTTCAGTTGTACATAACCATAGAGAAAGCATATACGTTACCAAAATGAGGAGATTTTGAATAAAGAACAAAAATCATTTTCCACTGCAAAGAACCATCAGAAGAAAATCATATTTCCACGTTTTGCATTTATATCAAAAGACACCAATCCGTAGACCTAAAACAAAGCACAAAGTTTATTTGCCAAAATAAAGCATGTATAAGATCTCCCGATGTACCTTGTGTGTTGTAGTAGTCACAATATCACAGTATTCAAAAGGATCTGCAACCACAGATGCTGCTACAAGTCCACTAATGTGAGCCATATCCATCATGAGGAAAGCACCAACAGAGTCCGCAATCTTCCAAAGCACATCAGACGCAATCAGTAATTTATCAAACCAGGAACCAATTTTGTGATGTAAAGAAGATATATTATTTAAGTAGGAGCAAGTGAAACTAGATAACAAAATTCTAACCTTCCTCATCCGAGGATAGTCAAAATCTCGAGGATAAGCACTAGCACCAGCAATAATAAGTTTTGGTCGAAAGAGAGTGGCTGTTTTCTCAAGCATATCATAGTCAACAAGACCTATTTCAAATTTAAAAAAAATTAACACCACCCATCAAGCCAAATGATAAACTAATCCATTCCCCAAAAAAAAAAAATCAGTGGAATTACCACATATCAAATTACAAAAGAAAAATATAATAAACACCTGTTGATTCGTCAAGTCGATAAGGCATGGACTCGAAATAAATTGATGTGCCAGAAACTCGTCTTTTTGGCGTCATGAATCCATGAGACAAGTGCCCTCCATGAGGCAAGTCCAAACCCTGCGTTAAATGCAAATATTAGTGCAATGCAAGCATCTAAAAACACCACCACCCCCACCCAAAAGGGGGAAAAAAAACGAAAAACTTACAAGAAAATTAAGACAACTTCAAAAAAACAACTCACCATTATTCGGTCATGTGGATTAAGAACTGCAGTGTAAACCTCAAAATTAGCAGGCGAACCAGACAATGGCTGAACATTAACACCCCACTTCTCTGAATTCAACTGAAAAGCATCTAAGGCCCTCTTTTGGCAGAGAATTTCGAGCTCATCAATAAACTCATTGCCCCCATAGTATCTGACACGTATAATACAACTAGAAAGCTAAAACCCACCATAGAAAACAAAACCGCAAGTTTCTTTAACTGGACCAACTCCAAGTTAAGCTCACCTTTTACCAGGTAACCCTTCAGAGTACTTGTTCGTTAGACAAGACCCTACCGCCTCCATTACCGCTCGATAAGTAAAATTCTCTGAAGCGATAAGCTCAAGGCTCTTGAACTGACGTTGCTTCTCCTTATCAACGATTTCACGCACCTCGGGATCAGCCTCACTTAGGCCATAATCTACGAAGATGCTTCCATCACCTGCATTAAACAACATGCATATAATCCTTTTTCAAATTATGCTCCGAAAAGGGTACCGAGGAAATAAGGGCCTGTGCGGCATGTCATTCGGAAATAGAGCTTTCAAGTAATAGGACAACACCGAAAAACAAGGACAAGATACAGTTTTTTCAATATGGGAAAAATTTGTTGGTTACTGTATTTTTCAGTCATTTTCATAGTTTGAAAACAAAGATATAACCAAGTTTTTTGGATACTTTTATGTGGCTGAAATGAACATTTTTATGGTTTCTAAAATTCTTGAGTTTTCAAGCAGTGTCCGAGAATCGTACTGTAAGAAATTTTATAAGAAACGATTTTTTTTTTCTTTGAAAGGTATAAGAAAGGAATTTTGACAAAATCAAAATTGATTAAGTTGAGTTACCGGTGAGTTGAGGCGCTGGAACAGAGACGGAGGAGGGAGGTCGGCCTGTAACCAAGCTTCCTTCGACATGGGAGACCCTGCAAGGCTTCAAAGAGTCGTAGAGCTTTATTTGATGTGGGAATCCATTTATGGCGAAACCCTTTGGGGGAAAAGCGGTTCCTTTGCTCCACATCGGCTGTTGGAGTGAACCCGTTAAGGCAGCTCCATTACAGGCCTGCATGTTGGTGGAGATGGAGGAGAGAGAGAGAGATACAAAGAGAGGAGGGTCCAGAGACGGATTCGGCGCGCAAGTGAACGAGGAGCTCGCGAGGGAGAGACTAAAGAGTGGGAAAGCGCAGAACTGATGATGACCGAGGGTTTTACGGTTTTTTTTTTTTTTTTTTTTTTTTTTTTTTTTTTTTTTTTTT
>JXTB01000290.1:500439-558476 GCA_002914805.1 Parasponia andersonii
TGACGCTTGATCCGCTACCGCGATTGACGCTTCATCTGGAGCCACGATTGACGCTTGATCTGCAGCCACGATTGACACTTCATCTGCAACCACGACTGACGCTTGATCCGCTATCGCGATTGACGATTCATCTGGAGCCACGATTGACGCTTGATCCGGTGCTACGACTGACGCTTCATCTGCAGCCACGATTGACGCTTGATCCGCAGCCACGATTGACGCTTCATCTGGTACCGCTGGCAGGTGAACCATCATTGTGCGGGACATCGCGTCTTTTGCTGCGAGCTTCAGCGAGTTGTTGTAGCAAGTCCTCGCATCGTACTGGTTTCCTCGCATCTCGCCTACGCCATGTTGGGTTGGGAACTTCATCGTTAGATGATAGATCGAGGTCACAGCTCGAAGTTCCCTTAATGTAGGTCTTCCCAGGACAGCATTAAAGGCAGATGAGCAGTCTACGACTAAAAACTGGGTCATTACTGTTGAAACCCTCGGGAAGGTCCCAACGCTGACCATTAGTTCGATCATGCCCATAGGCATCAAGCTGTCTCCAGTAAAACCGTAGAGCGGAGCGGCGGCGGGCTTCAGGTCGCTCTCATTTAGTCCCATCTTCTTGAAGGCGTCGAAGTACAGGATGTCTACGGCACTTCCGTTGTCGACCAACACTCGCCACAACTGCGTGCTTCCACAGTTGATTTTTATGACCAGTGCGTCGTTATGTGGATAATGGACTTCCCTCGCATCTTGCTATGTAAAGGTAATATCCATCTCCGGCACTCGCTGGAGCTTGCGTGGTCGCTGGTCAAGGTGCATAACGTTGGTCAACGGCTGCTGCCGAGCTTCTCGTGCGTACCTATCCTGTGCTCGCTTGGAGTCTCCTCCAACATGCGGCCCTCCGAAAATAGTTCGTACCTCACGGTGGATCTCTGGAGGTCGCTGTTGGTCTTTTTCTCGCCTTTCTTCGTGCTATTTGGTATATTGCCGCAACCGTCCCTCTCTAATTAGTCTCTCGATTTCATCCTTCAGGGCGAAGCAATCATTAGTATCATGTCCAATATCATTATGATACCGACAGAACTTGTTGGGATCGCGCTTGGCCCTGTCTCGCTTCATCGGTCCCGGTTGACGGTATCGCTCCTGTTGGTTTGTGACCGCATAGATATGATCTATGGGAGCATTTAACTCGGTGTGGTTGGCGAACCTCATGGGAGCCTTTGAAGTTTCCTGCCTTTTTGGCCTAGGCTGGTTCTCATTGGCCTGGTCACTGCTCCTCTTGTTCTTCTTACCACTACCGCTGTTGTCGGTGACGACCGCAACCTTTGTCGCATCAGTCTTTCCCCTTTTTTTGGTCTTTTGAAGGTTCTCACGGGAAGACTCTAACCTTAGATGACGACCAACTCTTCGGTAGAAGTCTTCGAGGGTTCTACATTCTCTCTCAAGCAACTCCTCCCAGAGCTTTGTTTCTGGTCGCACCCCTGCCATCATAAGAGTAAGAACTCCTCCTTCAGGGGGGTTGTTGACCTTTGCTAACTCTGTGGTGAATCGGTTGAGATAAGATCGTAGAGTCTCCTCTGGACCTTGTCGGATTACAGATAAACTGACAAGCGGAACAATGAAGTTCTTTGCGGCCTGAAATTGCCTTAAGAACGCCGTCTGCAGTTGTTGCCAGGATGAAATCGAACCGGGTTTGAGTCCTCGGAACCACTTCTTTGCCGCTCCAGAGAGGGTTACAGCGAAACATCTGCAGCGAGCATGATCATTAACCCGATGAAGCTCCATCAGGTCGCTGAAGTGATCCATGTGATCCTGCGGATCAGTCTTTCCAACAAAAGTATTGATTGTGGGAAGTCTGAATCCGGTGGGAAGGGCTGCAGCTCGAACTTCCTCGCTAAATGGCGACTGGCGATACCCATCAGCGAGCTCGTCATCCCAGCCAGCAAGTGCATCTAATGCGATCCGTAAATTGTGAACGTCGACGTTCAGAGGGAAAGCATCATTCCTTGCTGGTGGTATGAGCGACCTTCGTTCGTTATCTTGTTTCCCAGCGGGCTGGTCGGGCAAGGTCTCCTATGTCCTATGAGAGGAATCCAGTGGCATAGTGCGACGAGACCGGCTGTGGTCGCTATGATGCGATACAGATTGACCATGATCACGTCGTCGCTCCAAGTACTGCCTTAGGTCAGCGGGATCTTGTCTTGACTCCCTGCTGATTCTTTCGAAGACACTTCTCGAGGATCGTCTTTGTTCGCTGCTCAAGCGATCCTGGTCGTTGTTGGATTTACGAGAGGGATGTGTACGACCTCGGTTCGTACTCGAACTCTCCGTATGAGACTCTAGAGGCAAGTCTACGACCTTGCCTTTTCCTTTGGAGGTGCGTTCTTCATGACGCTCCTGCTGAGTTCTTGGCTGGTCGCGTCTTCTCGTCTCGAGAATCTGTANATCTGTACTCCCTTCGCAGGTAATTGAGCAGGACGTTCTTTGGGACGTTCATGTTGTGGTGGAGTCACCATCTGTCCTTCAGCAAGTCGTCGCAGTGTGTCGTTGATCTAGTTTGTGACTTGCTGGAGGTTCACGAGCGTTTCCTCCATGCGATCCTGCCTTCGAGATAGGTCCTCTGTTGCCGTCATAGTAGGTTGTTCTGGAGCGGGGTCTGCCTGTGTAGCAGCAGTACTCTGAGGTTGATTTTGGCTAGTCCCGGCGGCTCTGGTGGTGTTTCTGGTGTTTGCCATTATCGTAAGGGTGGAATTTGACAAAGATTTCTGCCGAAATAGCCCTCCTTCTAGCGCCAATTGTTGATGGAGGTTTTATCAACAATAAATTTATAAATAATTAAGAGATGTGGCTTGCGTGAATTGAACTAATAATCAAAGCAAATAAGGAGAGAGGGATTTATAGTGGTTCAGCCCCGAAAAAGATGAGCCTACTTTCTCACTATAATGATGGATATTCAAGGTTACAATACTCAAAAGCTATTGAAGAATACTAAAGACTTAGACTACCCAAAATTTGGAATACTCTAGGCGTGTATTTGCTCTGACTTCTATTTTCTGTGACTTGTTTCTGCCCAGAATTGGTGATGATCCTTTCGGAACATAGAGCCCCCCTTTATATAGATTGTAGTGACCTTATGTCCCAAGGTTCCTTATACCTCTAGGATCCTAATTGTATAAACGGGTAACTATACAATTGGGTAACATAAAACTAGATAATTATCCAATTAAGTAATTGGATAATTACTCAAAACGGATAACTAGTTAATCGCAAATAGGAGTCTTCAGTTTCCCTTTCCTTGTAGGTTTCTTCCACAACATTTACCTATTTCCCTCTTCTTGTAGGTTTCCTTTATAGTGTTTTCGTGTTCCCCTTTTCCTATAAGTTTCCTGTTTGTTAAGGAAAACTGGACGGAGAAGGTCGCACAAAAACCTGCAGAAGAGGTCGCATATAAGCATCACGGAGTAGGTCGCATATATCCTTCTTGAAGGAGGTCGCATATAACACTTATGCGACCTTAGGATTTTAGACCGCACAACACTAGCCTATTTACGCTAAGTCACCAAGTCTACCGACGTACTTGTGAATACGTTATTCTTCGATAAATTCTAAATTGTTTCTGCCAAAATTGCCACCAACACCGTTCTGTTACCATCACCACCGTCGCCGATCCAAGTCACGATTTTGTTTGATTGAAATCGAAAAATTTTGATTGCAATTTATTTGGCCACTAATCTTGACCATTTCTATTGATTTTCGACTCGTAGTCAAAAAAATTTCAACCTGATTAAATTTTCAACTAATAGCTTGATTATGGTTGTTGATGGAGGTTTTGTCAACAATATATTTAGAAAAAATTAAGACATGTGGCTTGTTAAATTGAATTATTAATCAAAGCAAATAAAGAGACAAAAGATTTTATAGTGGTTCAGCCCCGAAAAAGATGAGCTTACGTCCACTGCTTTTCACTATTTTCTAGAGAATTACAAGCACTCAAAGTTACAATGTCTTGTCTGGAAAGAAGAAGAAAGAAGTCTTTAGAATAATCTATCTCTCTATGTTCTCCAAAATTCCAAAAGTCCAAGGATTAGAATCCCTCACCGAAACATTGAGCTCCCTTTATATAGATGAGGGTAACTCAATGTTCCCAATTGTGAAAATGGGTAACTATACAATCGGGTAATACAATTTGAGTAACAACATAATTGGGTAACCACTTAAATTGGGTAGCTGGTCGATCATGAAATAGAGACTTTTGTTTCCCTTTCTTTGTAGGTTACCCGTTTGACGAAGAAGAGACTAGTTTCCTTTTCTTTCGGGTCGCACATAACCTATTCGGAGGAGGTTGCACATAACTTATGCGATGGAGGTAGCATGCAACCCTTTCGGATGAGGTCGCACTTAACTCCTACTCATGCGACCTGACATAGGATTTTAGACCAAACAACAATTGCCCCCCAGCTTCATTAGTTCTTTAGGATAAAATGGAGCTTCCTTTTAATTGTAAGTGAGTGCGAACTTAAAAAATGCGATGTCATGACCTAAACTTGAGATCCTTGAAGAGTCGAAGAGTCGCAAGATCTCAAATCTCACCTTTCTCAAGATCACGCGTACCTTTTTCTGACAGATGAAAACGTGTTACTTTTTCAAGAAAGATAGCAGAAGTCGAGGAGACCCAAGGATATCGATGATGCCAACCGTCATTTTTAAACCAAATCTTTTCAAATTTCAAAAGATTCTGATTTATCTTCGGAAAAAATCAAATCCCACGTGAACTTCTGCCTTTAGATTTGAAAATCAAATACATTGATCAACGACTGTGATTTAACGGTGCTTGAGGTATAAATATTGGAAATCAATCCGTTTCTACTCCATTACACTTTTTCCATCTTTTTTAAAAAATCCCAAAGTTTTTCAGAGAACCTTACAGCGCCGTTTCATCCTTCAGTTCGCACAATTCCAGTATCTTCTCCGACGGAGTTCAAACCATATCTCAATCCCTCCGCTTCCGAAGAAAGGTTAGTTCATTTCTTCTCTCTTATTGTTCTTCGTCTGTTCTCGGAAAAACTATTTCAATTTCTAGGAATATAAACACATCCCATATCAGAACGAATTGAAATGGGAATTATTTTTATCTCTCTTTTCCGGTTCATAGAGTAGACTCACTAGATAATGGTCAGAGACAAACTCGTGAGAAGAATTTCTAGGGTCTGATACCCTATTTTATTTTCTGATGAACTGCTCGAATAATTTTTATGAATCCATAGACCTCTTAGAAAAAATCGATGTGCTTGCTTGTTAGTACAATCCTAGGATGAATTCCCAAAGTATACTGGCATAGTGAGAATCCTCGATGCTCGCATAGGACTAAATCTATCCGTATTTCTTTTCAGATGTCTAGTAGTGAGGAATTTAGGGAAGAGAATACATTTTCTGGAGAATCTGACTCGAGTGTTAGCTCCATTAACCTTGAAGACTACCTTGAGCCGGAACCCGAGGTAGAAATAACAAGGGTCAGGCAAAGTAGTCCTCGCATAGGCGATCTCCCTCAGGACCAGTGGCCCCGACATATCAGGGATGCCCCTGCATTTTCATCGGGCTACCAATACGTAGAAGGAAATTAGTCATGTACCAATATAAGGACGAGCTGCACATCGAACAAACTCAGCAAAATCGCGAGCAGCTATAAGATCGCCATACTCCTTCGCCTACCTATGGAATTCAACCGACCACACACTCCACCACGTGGACTCGCTTCTTTTTCTGAAGCAGTTCTCAAGTGTGGCGTCCACCTCCCACTTCATCCGTACATAAAATCGATCATTGACTACTATGGGGTCGTCCCTTTCCAACTGACTCCTAATACCTATAGATATATGGTAGGTTTGTATGTACTGTACCATAAATTAGGTTTAGAGATCCCTTCTCCTGAAGAATTCTCTTGGTTTTATCAAGTGAAATCAAACCCGTCAGATCTTGTGCGAGCTAATGGTCGAACCAGGCAATTAAAACGATCTACGGGGTTCGCAACAACATGGGAAAATAGAAAAATCCATTTTTCCACTTTGACTATGCAGATAACAGCTTCTTTCAAAATCCCGGTAGGTAGTCTTCTAATTTATCGCCTTTCTATTTTGTTACTTTTATACTGATCGCATTCGAATGTCATCGCAGACAACAGGGATCGACCCAGACTTTCCAAGGAACAGCTCGCAAAGGTATATAAAATCAACGACCTTCCAATTGAGGAATTTAATTGGAAGGTACTAGGTACTTCAAATAACCTGGTCGCTTGCGGTCTACTTCCAAAAGGAGCCGCGTTCCCAGACCCCCCGGTCCTTTCGTCTAGACCCTCGAGCTCGAAGAAGAAGCCAAGAAAATGGACGGATTTAAGTGCCTTGTCTTCCAGAACTAGGAAACGAAAAGCACCTGCCACCCTTCCAACCTCAGAACCTTCCTCTCCAGAGACAGCGTCACCACCAGCTCCTCAACCAGCTCCTCCACAAGAAGAAGGTAATCATATATATGCATTCTAATTACCTTTGTATTATATCTCCTCGCTCACTGACATATCTGTACAGAGATGGTTATATGTAGCGGCTTGCGAGCACCACCCTCAACTCTCGGGTCCATGGAAAAAACCAAGACACCCGATAGCACTCCGTCATCAAAAGGGAAAGAGAAAGTTGACAGCTCCAAGAAAAGAAAAGTTGCCTTCGAGGACTTCCTAGCAAGCTCGCCTCCACTACAGCCTCAGCCAACGAGCCATCCCGAACCACCTAAAGAGGCTGCCACTTCTTCGGAACCGATCCTGGCAGATAAGGATGAAGAGCTCTTCGCGCTCCTCAACCAATTACCAGAGAAGGCTAGTATGAGCGCAGCCTTCATTGATCGCTTCACATCCGAGGAAGGCTGGGAGCGGATGAAGCGACGATCTGCCAAGGTCGCTTTTAGTTCCGCGATGAGGATGCTGGCCAATGTAAGTACTTTTCCATTCTCTCCTCAAATGTATTCTCCTAGTATTAATGATTAGATTTTTCAGACCACGGCTGCTGCTGCCCTGATGCACGACCCGGTCCTCGAATGCTTAAAGAAGGCCGAAAAAGTTGAAGAAATAACCCAAGCATTCGAGAATTCGAAGAAAGCTCGGGAGGAGGAGAAAACGGCCTTCGACTTGGAGAGGCAGCAACTGCTTGAAGACCTGGTCAAGGAGAAGCTCGAGAAGGAGATCCTCGAGGAGAAAGTCAAAGAGCTCGAGAAAGTCATCTCTGAGCATCCGGATCGCATGAGGGAGGCGACCACTGAGGCGGTTCACAAAGCTATTGAAGAGTTCAAGGCGACTGAAGTCAAAGAGCTCGAAGATAAAGCTAATGATATCACCTCGTTGACCATCATTTTCAACATTTTCTGCGAGCATCCGGACTTTGACTTCTCCATCCTTGGCGAGGACGTGGTCGAGCTCGTCCAAAGTTGGAGGGAGGATACTGCCAAAGCTGGAGAAGGCAGCGCGAGCTCTTCCGCATAACACTTGTATTTTTTTTAATATTTTTGGAACAACACGGGCTTCATCCCCCTTCCTATCTACTCATGTACGAGTGACTTCTTTTAATAAATATTATTATTTCCCTGTCAGATGTTCCTGCAAAATAATGAAAACACAATAATAATTTTAACCAAGTAGTCAATCACCAAGTGACTGATCAGTACGCTTTTAGCGATTTGAATCTAACTAACTTAAAACAAGTTTTAAGTGTTAGGATAGGTTAGGTCGCTTAAGAAAACAGTCAATATGAGTGATGCAAACTCAACTGTTTCAAAAGTTCCATGTCAAAATAGGATATAGCAATATATCACATCGAACAATGAACATTTGGCTTAGTTACTTTTTTGTTCGAGGAGGGAAATTGCGTAATACGACATGCTGAGGTATGAAGCGAGGAGAAAATCCTAGGATTTTAAGGAATTTCAGATACTTCGACGATCTAAAACTCCATCTCCTCTAAATGGACATTTGCATAGTCCCTTAGGAAACAAGTAGGAGATAAAATTCTGATCCCACTGCCCCCCGAGTTTTATGGTGTCCGAAAACTGCCATAAAACTATAAAAAGATGAATGGATAATAAGTAGGAGATAAAATTCTGATCCTACTGCCCCCCAAGTTTCATGGTGTCCAAAAACTGCCATGAAGATGAATCAAACAAAGTTGAAGTAATAGCCGAAGAAATATTATTGACGAACGACATCGAATGATGAAATAACGAAGATACAGTAGGCCGTTGAAGATAAACATGAAGATTCATTGATAATAACGACGGAGTTGTTTTGCATTCCAAGCATGCTCGATCTTTTGTCCACCGATGAGAGCTAGGTTGTATGTCCCAGGTCGAATGATGTTATCAATAACATAAGGCCCTTCCCAGGAAGGCCCAAATACACCAGCACCATGTTCTTTATTATTAGGTAGAACTCGTCGAAGGACAAGATCACCAACTTCAAAATGTCTCCCTTTGACTTTGGAGTTATAATATCGAACAGTGCGTTGTTGATATGATGCAATTAGAAGTTGAGATTGTTCACGTCGTTCTTCTAAAAGATCGAGTTCAATTCTCAGTAATGCATCATTTCGATTTTGCTCATAAACAGATCGCCGTAGAGAGCCCGCACCAATTTCAACTGGGATCATCACTTCATATCCATAAGAAAAAGAGAATGGACTCTCTCCAGTAGTGGTTCGTTGTGTGGTGTGATAAGCCCATAAAACTTCTAGAAGTACTTTTGACCAAGCTCCTTTTTGCTCCTCCAGCTGTCTTTATATTCTGTTTGAGTATTTTGTTTATCGCTTCGATCTGCCCATTGGCTTGCGGATGAACAACAGCAGAGATACTCTTCTTGATGCCCAAGTTGTTGCAGAAGTCACGGAACTCATCACAGTCGAATTGTTTTCCATTATCAGAAATTATAGTATGCGGTATACCATAACGGCAGATTATAGATTTGTAAACAAAATCTATCATCTTCTTTGCAGAAATGGTACTCAAGGCCTCAGCTTCCGTCCATTTTGTAAAATAATCGACTGCGACCACCGCATACTTCAAACCAGCTCGCGCTAATAGTAGCATCCCGATAATATCAATTCCCCAAATAGCAAATGGCCATGGACTAGTCATTGTGGTTAAAGGTACATGTGGTTTTCTAGGAATAGTCGCAAATCGTTGACATTTATCACACCTCCTAGCAAATTTCAATGTATCATTCTTCATAGTCGGCCAAAAATACCCTTGTCGAAGAATCTTGTTTGCAAGTGCCTGCCCCCCAGAATAATTTCCACATATTCCTTATGAATTTCACTCATAATATAGCGTGTTTTTTCATCATTGACACATAATAATAATGGCGAGCTAAAACTCCTTCGATAAAGCTTTTCATCCTGGATGATATATCGGGCTGCCTTCATGCGGAGTCGTTTTGCATCGTCTTTGTTCTCAGGAAGATCGTCATTTTGTATATATCGCATTATGGGATCCATCCACGATGGTTTTTCATCAATTGGCATAGCTACTTGGGGTTCACCTCGATGCTTGGCGATATAAGAAATTCAACAGGAACTACCTTCAACAACTCTGCATCTTTCATCGAAGCGAGCTTAGCAAGTGCATCCGCCCGGGTATTTTCAATGCGAGGAAGAAGCTGAATGTTATAAGCAGCGAATGTTGAGAACAATTGCTGCACCTTCTGCAAATAGGCCATCATTCTCTCTCCTCTCGCTTGATAATCGCCCTTAACCTAACAAACGACCAACTAGGAGTCGCTGTACACTTCAATTATCTCGACCTTTATCTCCTGTGCGAGCTTTAGCCCAGCTATCAGCGCTTCATACTCAGCCTCATTGTTCGACGCTGGAAATTTGAAGCGAAGCGCACAATGAATGTCGTGCCCTTCAGGACTGATTAAAACTAGGCCCGCACCTGCTCCATTTTCATTCGATGACCCATCAACATAAAGTTTCCACAACCTTGATGTATCTGAAGTGGGTTTTTCGAGTACTCCCGTGGGAAGATCAACATCATATGTAAGTTCTGTAATAAAATCTGCGAGGGCCTGACCCTTTATGGCAGTGTGAGGTTGAAAATTGATGTCAAATTGACTTAATTCAACAGCCCACTTAAGCAGCCGTCCTGATGCCTCAGGTTTCTGTAAGACCTGTTTCAACGAGAAATTCGTGAAAACCCTAATGGAGTGAGCATGAAAGTAAGGTCGAAGCTTTCTTGATGCGATGACAAGCGCTAGCACCAATTTCTCCATCTCTGGATATCTAGTTTCGGCATCAAATAATCTTTTACTTACATAATAGACAGGTCGCTGAATATTTCTCTCCTCGCGAATTAATGCAGCACTCATCGCATACTTGGAAATAGCGAGATATAAGCATAATTCCTCTCCTGGGTTTGGCTTCGACAAGAGTGGAGGAGAACCCAAATGCTTTTTCAACTCTTGGAACGCCTGCTCGCATTCTTTCGTCCACTCGAACCTCTTTGATCCTTTCAATACTTCAAAGAAAGGTTGACATTTATCGGTTAATCTGGATACAAACCGACTCAGTGCAGCTACTCTTCCTGCTAGGCTTTGCATATCCTTGGGTTTACGAGGAGATTACATATCAATCAACGCTTGTATCTTCTGAGGATTTGCTTCGATTCCTCACTGATGGACCATAAAACCCATAAATTTTCCAGATCCTACTCCGAACGCACACTTCTGGGGATTCAACTTCATTTGGTATTTCCGGAGAATTTTGAACATCTCATCAAGGTGCTTGATGTGATCATCGGCCTTCTCCGACTTCACCAGCATGTCGTCGATGTATACCTCCATTGTCTTGCCAATTTATTTTGCAAACATTATATTGACAAGACGCTGGTAGGTCGCTCCTGCGTTGATAAGTCCGAAGGGCATCTTTTTATAACAGTATAATCCTCGATCAGTGATAAACGAAGTATGCTCCTCATCTAGCTCGTATATGGGGATTTGATTATATCCAGAATACACGTCCATGAAACTTAAAAGTTCATGCCCCGATGTCGCATCTACAAGCTGGTCGATTCTCGGAAGTTGGAAGCTGTCCTTCGGGCATGCTTTATTGAGATCGGTAAAATCGATGCACGTTCTCCACTTCCCATTGGGTTTCTTCACCAAAACCGGGTTTGCAAGCCAGTCGGGATAAAAAGACTCTCTTATAAACCCAATTTCGAGCAGTTTCTCCACCTCTTCTTTTAACGCGACGTAGCGTTCTGGATTCATAGCTCTTCTTTTCTGCCGTACAGACTTCTTTGTCGGATCTATGTTAAGATGGTGGCATATGATCCTTGAATCAATCCCTACCATGTCTGAATGTCGCCATGCGAAGACATCCAAGTTAGATTTCAGAAAAGCGACCAATGAAGCTCGCACAGGTCCTTGAACCTCCGTTCCAATCTTTAAAATCTTGGAAGACATGTCGAATGATAAGTCCTCCAGATCTTCAATGGGTCTAGTTCTAACATCTTCGTCTATTTCTCGAGGATCGAAGTCTTCGTTGGTCAATTCGATTGACACTTTGACTGACGGTTCAACTGACACTTTATCTGACGACTCGACTGACGCTTTGTCTGATGACTCGACTGACGCTTTGTCTGACGACTCGACTGGCGCTTTGTCTGACGACTCGACTGGAGCTTTTACCTGCTACTTCGACTGATGCTTTGCCTGCTGCCTCGACTGACGCTTTGCCCACTGCCTCAACTGACGCTTTGCTCGCTGCCTCGACTGACGCTTTGCTCGCTGCCTCAACTGACGCATTGCCCGCTGCCTCGACTGACGCTTTGCCTACTGCCTCGACTGACACTTCCTTTGGCAGGTGGACCATCATTGTGCGGGACGTCGCATGCTTTGCTGCGAGTTTCAGCGAGTTGTTGTAACAAGTCCTCGCATCATATTGGTTTTCTCGCACCTCGCCTACCCCTTGTTGGGTCGGGAACTTCATAGTGAGATGGTAGATCAAAGTGACGGCTCAAAGTTCCCTTAGTATCAGTCTTCTCAGCACAGCATTGAAAGCAGAAGGGCAATCTACCACTAAAAATTGGGTCATTATCGTTGAAACCCTAGCATAGGTTCCAACGCTGACCATCAATTCAATCATGCCCATAGGCATCAGGCTATCACCAATGAAACCATAGAGTGGAGTGACGGTAGGCTTCAAGTCGCTCTCATTCAACCCCATCTTCTTAAAGGCGGCGAAGTACAGGATGTCCACAGTACTCCCGTTATCAACCAATACTCGCCATAATTGTGTGCTTCCACAGTTAATTTTTATGACCAACGCGTCATTATGCGGATAATGGACTTCCCTTGCGTCCTGTTCTGTGAATGTAATGTCCATGTCCGGTACTCATTGAAGCTTGCATGGTCGCTGCTCGAGATGCATGACGTTAGTTAATGGCTGTTGTCGAGCTTCTCGTGCATACCCACTTGAGCCCTTTTCGAATCTCTACCAATATGCGGTCCTCCGAAGATAGTTCGGACTTTGCGCTGAATTTCTGGAGGTCGCTGTTGGTTCTCTTCTCGCCTTTCGTCGTTCTGCCTAGTGTATTACCGCAGTCGCCCCTCTTTAATTAGCCTTTCAATTTCATCCTTCAGGGCAAAGCAATCATTGGTATCATGCCTAATATCATTGTGATACCGGCAGAACTTGTTGGGGTCGCGCTTTGCCATATCCTGCTCCATCGGTTCCGGTTGATGGTATCGCTCCTTTTGATTTATGACCGCATAGATATGATCTATGGGTGCGTTTAACTCAGTGTGATTGTTGAACCGCATAGGAGCTCTTGAAATCTCCTATTTTTTGGGTCTAGGCTGATTCTCCGTCGGCTGTTCATTATTCCTTTTGTTTTTCTTATTACCGTTATTGTTGGTAATGACCGCGTATTTAGCCGCATCTTTTCTTCCTTCTTTCTTCGTCTTTTGAAGATTCTTACACGAAGATTCTACTCTTAGATGCTGACCAACCCTTCGGTAGAAGTCTTCTAGAGTTCTACATTCTCGCTCAAGCAATTCCTCCCAGAGTTTAGTTTCTGGTCGCACCACGGCCATCATGAGAGTTAGAAATCCTCCCTCAGGTGGGTTATTGGCCTTTGCTAACTCTGAGGTGAATCGATTGAGATAAGATCATAGAGTCTCCTCTGGACCTTGCCGGATTGCAAACAAGCTAACAAGTGGAACAGTGAAATTCTTGGCAGCTTGAAACTATCTCAAGAACGCCGTCTGAAGTTGTTGCCAGGATGAGATTGAGCCGGATTTGATTCCTCGGAACCACTTTTTTGCTGCTCCCGAGAGAGTTACAGCAAAACATCTACAACGTGCATGATCATTGACACGATGGAGTTCCATCAAGTCACTGAAGTGATCCATATAGTCTTGTGGATCAGTTTTCCCATCAAAAGTGTTAATGGTGGGAAGTCTGAATCCAGTGGGAAGGGCTGCAGCTCGAACCTCCTCGCTGAATGGCGATTAACGATACCCATCAGCGAGCTCATCATCCCAACTAGCAAGTACGTCTAATGCGATCCTTAAATTATGAACATCAACGTTCGGAGGGAAAGCATTATCTCTTGCTAGTGGCAAGGGCGGCCTTTGATCGTTATCTTGATGCATGGCGGGTTGGTCAGGTAGAGTCTTCTGCGATCTGTGATAGGAATCCAGCGAAATAGTGCGATGAGACCGGCTTTGGTCATTATGATGCAATATAGATCAATCATGGCTACGTCGTCGCTCCAAGTATTGTCTTAGGTCTGCAGGATCTTGTCTTGACTCTCTGCTGATCCTTTCGAAAACGCTTCTCGATATCTTTTTCGTTCGATGCTCAAGTGATCTTGACTATTAGTGGATTTATGAGAAGGTTGTCCATGATCACGGTTAGTACTTGAACTCTCCGTACCAGATTCTGGAGGCAAGTTTGCAACCTTGCCTTTTCCTTTGGAGATGCGATCTTCATGACGCTCTTGTTGGGTTCTTGGCTGGTCGCGTCTTCTTGTCTCTAGGATATATATTCCTTTCTCAAGTAGTTGAGCAGGACGTTATTTTAGACGTTCATGCTGTGGTGGGGTCACCATCTGCCCTTCAGCAAGTCGTCGCAGGGTGTCATTGATCTGGTTAGTGACTTGCTGAAGATTCACCAGTGTCTCCTCCATGCGATCATGTCTCTAGGAAAGATTTTCTGTTGCGGTCATAGTAGGCTTATCCTGAGCGGGGTCTACCTGTGTAGCAACAGTGCTTTGGGGTTGGTTTTGGCTACTTCCGGTGACTCCGGTAGTATTTCTGGTGTTTGCCATTATTAAAAAAGTGAAATTTCACAAACTGTTTTAGCCGGAATAGCCCTCCTTCTAGCACCAATTGTTGATGGAGGTTTTGTCAACAATAAATTTAGAAAAAATTAAGAGATGTGGCTTATGTAAATTGGGTTATTAATCAAAGCAAATAAAGAGACAAAGGATTTTATAGTGGTTCAGCCCCGAAAAAGATGAGCTTACGTCCACTGTTTTTCACTATTTTCTGGAGAATTACAAGCACTCAAAGTTACAATGTCTTGTCTGGAAAGAAGAAGAAAGAAGTCTTTAGAATAATCTATCTCTCTATGTTCTCCAAAATTCCAATAGTCTAAGGATCAGAATCCCTCATCGAAACATTGAGCTCCCTTTATATAGATGAGGGTAACTCAATGTTCCCAATTGTGAAAATAGGTAACTATACAATCGGGTAATACAATTTGAGTAACAACATAATTGGGTAACCACTTAAATTGGGTAACTGGTCGATCATGAAAGAGAGACTTTTGTTTCCCTTTCCTTGTAGGTTACCCGTTTGACGAAGCAGAGACTAGTTTCCTTTTCTTTTGGGTTGCACATAACCTATTCGGAGGAGGTCGCGCATAACTTATGTGGTGGAGGTCGCATGCAACCCTTTCGGATGAGGTCGCACTTAACTCTTACTCATGCGACCTGACATAGGATTTTAGACCGCACAACAATGGTTAAAACTTTTCAACTTTGGTTGAACGTGGTCAGCTATTTTTCTCGCATTGTCTCTTTTACTTTAGCAATTATTAATATAGTTAAAAGATTTCAACCGAGAGTGAATTGAGCCAAGAGAAAATAATAATTGTTTTGAATACATTGGTAATTGTTTTGAATACATTGGGCAATATGTGTACGTGCATCTATATATTTAAGGCAAAATTGTTTTTCATAATCGTAATCAAGATTTACGAATGGGCATTTTACACTTAATGAAATTTTTAAAAGTGTATGAAAAGAAATTTTGAACTTTTAACATTTATCAAGGGATTTATTTAGAAAGAGGCCGGAAAAAGAAAGCACGAGAGGGACAACTCACATACCTCTCTATTTTATTTCATTTTAAGAAACTTTTCATTAAATACAAAGATACCCAAAATTTTTATCACATTCTTTATTTTTAATTGTCTTCTTTAAGATTTTGGCATATATTGATTCCATATATGATTAATGAAAAAAAAATCATATGAGTTTTTCTTTAACTTAAAAATATAAATAAATAAATCAATAACATAATACAAAATTTTCTATTGTTTTCTTTAATCAATTATGGGTCAAAATGATATAAGTATAAGGATTAAGAATAGAGTATAAGCACCTATATCGATAATTTTTTTAGAAAAAAAAAAAAGAACTATATAAAATTGAAAAACTATCTACATACGATCATGTTATTAATAAAGAAATGAAAAAAGAACCCCAAAAAAAAAAGTTTTTGCAAGTGCATGTACAATTAAAAGGCTTCATTATTATATGAAAGAAAAAAAGAAAGATTTCATTTGAGAGATGAGGAGTCTAGACAAAATAGATAAATACAAAATAAAAATCCCTTAAATACAAAATTCAATACACAATGACCTATTTCCTATACTTTTAAATGGAAAATAAGAATTAATAAGTATCAATAAAAAGTGATCTTATAAAATCAAAATTCAATCTCTACTAAGTCTAGGTGTGTTTAGGTAGGTGTGGTAAGAAATAATTTTTCATTGTTTAATGCTATATGAGAATATTTAAGTCAATTAGTAAAAATGATATTTTTGTAAATAATTAATTAATTAGAAAAAGAATGATATTTTTGTAAATAATTAATTAATTAGAAAAAGGGGCAGGGAAAAAAATAAGGGTAGCAATAGAGCCATCCTTATTTGTGTTATATTGTTTACTTAAAACTAATAGAAAAGTAAATCATATTCATTAAAACACCATTCATATGTTTACTTAACCTAGAAAAAGTAACGAGAGTGTATTGAATTTACTAAATTGCCATTTTAAAGGAAAATATGTTTAAAGTGGATAGGTATTTAAGGATAAATTATATTTCATAATTTTAATAATTAAAAAAAGAAGAAGGAATGTTTACATGTAATCAAATCCTTTAGAACCCGTTTGGTTAGGTTGAATGAAATTAATGGTAATAGGAATGGAAATGAAAGGAAAAAAAATGTAATTATTTTGTTTGGTTAAAATTTTGAAATAGATCTAAAATGTAATGGAATCAATTATAAATTGACAAATATACTCTTGAATTTGACTTTTCTTTCCTTTTGTCTTTTGGGAAAAAAATTATACATAATTAGTAATGAATAAATAGTGCCTTTCTTTTTCAATCAAAATAGATTAAATTTGTGATCAAAATTAGTATTTGATTTAAGTATTTCTTATTTTCCAAATTTTTGTTGAGGTATTATTTACTATTTATATATAAGTGTTTACTATATTATTAATAATATATTACCATATATTCTCGTAGATTCATTTTTTCTTTTTCTTCCATATTAATTTCATTAATACCATTGAAAACCACTAAGATCAAGAAAGGGGGAATTTCCTGAAGAGTTGATCTCGTCGGGAGAAAAAAAATAGTGGTTTTAGTTTCAGTTTTAGTTGCTTTTCAAACAACAATTTTGCTCAAAGAAATCAAACTAGATGAAAGTTTTTCCAATTAATAATAGCAAAAATCCCCAACGGTGCCGGGCACCGCCTTAATCAGGGCGAGTTGCAGGACGGGATACCATCCCGCATTGTGGGTGAGCAAGGCGAGCGGGTAAAACCCACCTCGAACTAAAACCCACTCGTATTTTTTAATTATTTAAAAAGAAAATAAATGCCCGAAAGCTTGCTTAGAACCACCTTCAAAAAGAAAGTGGCATATGGCATATTGCTCCACAGTGCCTCCACTACTTTGAAATAGAGTGCTCAACTCATGATCCATTTTTGTAACAACCCACCTAGTTACGACTCGTTAACTATATGTACTTAGTTTTATAACTTTTTTTTAAGCAATTTTTAATGTTGAACTTGACGATAATTGTGAGATATATTTTTTTTCAAACAAAACATCTACGATCACTACTGTTGATAGTCTTACGGTGAGTTAAAATAGATAACTTATTAGTTTTCTCAAAATTATTTTACGAATATATCAAGTATGTTGTCCCTATATAGCGAGGTACTTAAACATTACATACTAAGGTAAGATATAACACTGATACTTATATTATTTGAGAGTTCTTAAAAGTAGAATTCATGTAATCTATTTTTTTTTATAAATACATTTAAAATAATTATGCAAAAGGCTTTAATACGACGTGGTATACCATGCCCATTTCCCACACATTATCACAACATCTTTCAGGATAACCCACCAAAACTAAGCAATAGGTTATAACATAGATATTCACACATAGATGAGCTATTACCTAGCAAGTATAACTGATTGAACAAGCAATATCATTAAACTAACTAACCCATTAATGAGTCAAGTTATGCTAATTTATGTAACTTATATTTTATCATTCCTATTTTGGCCCTGGTGTTTGTACCAATAGTGTACAACCATCGAGAAATGCAAGGTAGCGAGCTATTAAGTATACTCAAGGTCTAAATCTTTAAAATCATTGATTTGGCTAAGGTGCCTCCCTTAATTCAGAGGTTCCATACCACTATCATTCATAACACCTGTGAAATCCCATAGAAAATTGTAAAGGCAAATTGGTCTTTTGACCTTTAAAAAAATAATAATAATTTGGACGGATTTGGGTCTAAGTTCATTTGGGCAAAAATGCAACAAAATTTTGAAAATTGGGGTCAAAATATAATTATTCAAGGGTATTTTTGAGAAGATTTTCAGAAAATTGGGTCCAAGTGCAAATAAAGAAAACAGTTCACAATTAACCAGAAGTTGACACGTGGTGCTACAGTTACAAAAATTGCCCATAAATCCCCACATTTTCCCATTCTTTTTTGATTTGGTCCCCGGAGAAAAACCCAAAACCCGAAATCCGGCGAAGCTCCGTTGAGCCACCTCCGGCCATCGATGCCCCGCGCCACCGACCGATGTCGACGCCCAGCTGCCGAACGAAGCTCCCGCCACCAGAATCAGCCCCGTCGGAGCCGCCAATCGCCGGAAAAACGCAGAAAGCACCGTTGCTTCTTTTCCTCACCGGAGCCGATTCCGGCCACCGTTCACCGCGAATCTGGTCGCCGTGGGCTCGTCTCCTTACGGGCAATTTGATTGTAGGTACCTCGTGTCTCAATTTGCTCCGTTTGATTTTAATTTCGCTGGACAGTTTTGTGTGTAATTGGTTTTGAAATTGAGTTTTCGATCGGACTGTTAGATTTTAAAACTGATATCATTTTTGGAATCTACGTCGCAAATGGTGAAAAATGAGATATATATTGACTATGTTCTGAAACGGGCCCGAAAAATGAAATCGGACGGCTCAGATTTGTCTTGATTTGCGTGTCGTGGGGCCCGCATCCAAATTTGACAAATTATATGTCTAACTTAGGGTTTTTAGGTGCTCTGAATTCAGTGGTGAAGTCCATTTCATAATTTGAAGCTCCGTTTAAAAATCAAGTTTTCAAACCAAGAAACCAAAGTTTCGAAAACGACGTCCGCTCTTCCAAATGACACCCAAACGACGCCAAACTTTCTCCATAGTCTTGTAATGCTAGTTGGACACTCGATAGAGGTAGAGATTCGATTACTTGATTCAAAAATCAATTTAATTTATGAATTTTACATATTTTCAATAAATATAGAATTTCATGAAATAATTTATAAAAATTGTGTTTATATCCATTTTTGACCAGATTTAAGATATAAACTACATGGGAGACACGTCATACTGGTTGACATGTCATATATACTGTTTTGGATTGATTTCTGCAGGAAATTGGATTTTGGGGTTTTGATAGAAAATAACTGTTATAATGCCGAAATTTTTAGAAAAATCCAAAATGGTTTGAGAACTCAGTTTTGAGGATTGGAAGTGATTCGATTAAAGAATGCTGCATGATTATTTTGAGATTTTGTGGAAATGGTGCATATCCTTATTCTGTTATTTATAAAATATTTGCATACATTCACACATTTACGATGCCCTACATCGGGTGATCGGACTTATGATGCCCTACATCGGGTTATCGGACTTATGATACCCTGCATCGAGTGATCGGACTTACGATGCCCTGCATAGGGTGATCGGACATACGATGCCCTACATTGGGCGATCGGACTTATGATGCCCTACATTGGGTGATCGGACATACGATGCCCCACATCGGGTGATCGGACATATGATGCACCACATCGGGTGATCGGACTTACGATGCCCCACATCGAGTGATTGGACTTACGGTGCCTCTTTAGGTGGTTCAGATTTACAACTGATCCATTAGAATACTTCGGACATCATGATTGTATACATGGATATATGTTGGCTTGAATGAATATGTACTGGTTTTGATGGATGTTACAATAGTTTGAAATGTTTGACCATTGGACTATGATTTCTACCTGAGTTTTGTAAACTATTTTGAATGGAATACTGACCATGCAGGACTTTCAACATGAGTATATTTAAATTTGGATCAGAAGAGATAAATTGAGGCATTTGCAGAACAACTAGTTTATTTATATTTTGGTAATTTCCTACGAGACTTATGAAATATTTAAATTTGAGTAGGAATTTGGATTTCATTAAACTTTATAAATTAGAATATGAAATCTGGACATGATTTGTATTACTTATGTCTGAGTTTGAGTGTGGGATGATTTGTGATGTATGACTATTAAAACAATTGTTTTATTTACAATCTATGTTCAATGAGTGACGCATAACTGTGGGATTTTATTTTCATTTAAATATTTTGTTGAGGCCAGTTTTGAAAGGTTAGAGTCCCCGGGACAAAATTTTGAATGAATTGAGTCTTTTTATTTAGTTCATTTTGGTATTTCTAATTTATGAAATACTCATTCTGTCATTGACCTCAGCCTCGGGTCGTGACAACACCTCCTTTAAGTTAGAGGCCAACACAAAAACCCTATTATATACGAATATTCTCTTATTATCTTTCTCTTTACTTTTACTAGCTTGGAAGAGCATGTTAATTATTCAATACTCATCTATGGTGGTTTATTTTATGATATAATAGCGAATATATATATATATATATTACTAATTCGGTAAGTATTTTTTTACCTATCTATAGGTATTTCTTTTTTTAGTTTTTGGATCATTCATCTAATAATTACCATAATTCGAGTTGCTGAAAAAAATAATAACAAAAACAAATACCTATTATTTAATATTTTATCTCTCATTTTTTTATTATGAAAAGACGTACATGATTAATTTTAATTGGTCAAAATAATACCTATAGATAGATAAAAAAAATACCTACTAGATTAGTGCCCATATATATATATATATATATATATGAAAATATAGCAAGTTTGCACTACTAAAGAAAGTCATATAGATAAACAAATAATTCAACATATATTAGAAAATGACCATTCAAGACATATCCATATCGTTGTAAGTTGTACTTATCTTATATGCTAATCTTTTCATATTTCCATACACATCGTTTCTTGTGATCGTTTATTTAAAACTTGTCGCAAGTATATTCTAGTAAGTTAAAGCATTTTTAGACTAATCTGGGTACTAAAGAAACTTAGACATCATCCTATATGGAAGACTCCAATTAGGTTCAATTATAGATTCAAGAAAACTAAAATCAAGCGAACTTAGGTCTACTAAATGAATCTGCATTGAACATTCTTGCATGTCTATATAAGCTCTCCTTTATAGATTCTATAATTGTCTAAATTTTCTTATCAATTTCCAATCGATTAAGGTTTAATGGCTTGGATTAGGTTGAGAGTTCGAAATAAGAGAGTATCTAAGAAAAATATTTTATTTTGAGACGTATATCGATCCATTCAACCGCACACAAAGATAAAGAATAGCCAACTTAAGTGTTATAAGGATTAATTAAATTTGGTGAAACTATAAATTTCTTCAATTAAAGGTCTCTCTCTCTCTTAAGGATTAAGTTCTACTAAAAATCACCCTAAAACTGGCACATAAGTTTGAACTATCACATTTATTTTAAAGAAAGTTGTTTTTTTTTATGAAGTTGTTCTCGTTATAGATTATACATTTTAGTCCTTACATAAATTGTTTAATTAGCTTAATTATTAAAAGTTGATAAATTTGAAAAAGCCTATTAAAAATAACCTTCTAGGTCCATAATATATTGGACCTTCGACAAGACTTTTTGGCCAACTAAAATTGACACTTACATCATTCTTATAAAAAATGGAACATTATTGGCTTTAGATCAACAATGAAATTTTTTTTTCACTTAATCAAATTTAAGTTAAAAAGTTATATTTTCTTTAAGAAAACTTTATTTAGAAAAACTCATTCTAAAAAAAATTTCTACTTTGAAAGCTTGAAACCGTAAAATACTCGTTCTTGCTTATGGCGAGATTTCAACAAGTTCGATCATGAGCCGTAATTGCTCGACCAAGTTTTGAGTGCCTACTAAACTACTTTAAATACTTCGAAAAAAAATTAGGCTTTACTAAGAGCACTTAGAGTGGCTTTGAACCACAAAACTCATTTTTCTTCTTATGTCAAAATTTTCCCATCTTTTCAAAAAGTATGCAACTTGAATTTAGGTAAATTTTTAAAAATAGTCACACATTGGAAGGTCGTGAAATTCGGAGATTTATTCACTATTATGTTAACTAACTTCTAGATGTGATAGAAAGTAAAAATCGGTTTTATTTATAAAAAAACCTCTAATTTACAAAATAGGACATATTTGCCCTTTCTGAAGCCAAAAATGTCAAAAGAAGTCCCAATTGATTTTACATTATTATTAATTTACCTTAATCTATTTTGGGACCTTAAAAAAAGATTCTAATTGTTCAAAAAATCAGATTTATCTCTTAGATTAAAACTCATAATTTTATTTTATGTTCCCAAATGATGTTTTAAAAGCATAAATCTTGGAACTAACTCTTTTGAGATACTTGGTTATTCACATCGCTTTTATTTTTCTTGATATAAACAACTTTATTAGGCTAACAAAAAACTTATTTTTAAGAGGGTTAAATACATTGATTTACTTTGAATGGTTTAAAACTCAAACTTAGCATATTAGTAGCCCAATATTGAACCTAGAGCTTAAACTACGACTTAAATCATACAATCATGAATTAAAATTTTAAAGAACCTAAAAGTTAATTAACATAAATCCTAACATGTATTTCTACCATTCAAGCATAATAAAACATTAGAAAGTAGAATATCCTACTTAAGTGTAAATATGTCATAATTTATTTTCTCACATCTCTAGGATTATTAGTGAAACTAGTTCACTAATCTCCCTTTTCGTGAGTAAAAATCGTAAGTGAAAATAATAAGAACATCAAAACAAGTTACACGAAAAATCCTCCTATAACCATGATCTTTTGAAAAAATAAAAGAAGAAAATAGAAACTAAAACTTTAGCATATTTATTCTTACAAACTGCCCTAAAACTCACTAACCATACATATTTCTTATACATACACAAGATCAACAAAACTAAGGTGTGATCAATATGATTTAGAAAATAAAAATAGCTTTCTCTTAAACTTGATGATAAGATAGGACTTGTGAGTCTCCAAGTGTAAGAAATCCTACATATTTTGCTATATTAGAACTCTAACTAGATTCTATTACAAAATAAAGAGAAACTAGTGAAGTTTTTTATCCAAGTGTGAGCTCTAATAGGAAATGAGAAAGTCTTCAAAAGATGGAGCACAAAATCTTCAAAGAGGATATGAGAAAATTTTGATTCTTGGAGAAAAAAATGAGAAAGCTTGAGAAGAAATGAAATAAAATAATCTCCTTGGAGACCAAGAGAGACATCTCTCTCTCTCTCTCTCTCTCTCTCTCTCTCTCTCTCTCTCTCTGCGCTTAATCTAATGGTTAAAAGATTGACTTTTCTTATTAAACACTTCTACTACATATGCATCACTTAGTCTGAAGGTTGATTTTTCACTCTATTGGTGAGTTGATCTCTCTCTCTCTCTCTCTCTCTCTCTCTCTGCTTAATCTAATGGTTAAAGATTGACTTTTCTTATTAAACACTTCTACTACATATGCATCACTTAGTCTGAAGGTTGATTTTTCACTCTATTGGTGAGTTGATGAACTCTATTAACTACCAACATCACCCATCATCTTACTACTAATAGGTCTTAACTTATCATTCTATAATTGACCTATTTCTTTTCTTTCAAGAAGAAATCCTAGCCTATGATCAAAAAAGTCCAAAGGAATCCTAACCCTTGATTTCTTCTCTTAAATCTAACCCTCTATCTCAAAAAACAAGTAAATCTAAATCATTGATTTTAATTATTGTCTTATATATGTTAAAAAATTATTTAATCTCTAACTAGTAGTCTTATTCTAACTATGGTGTAACTTAGTTCTAACTAAGTTTTGACTTAGTTTCAATACATCAAAATAAATCTACATGAAATTAGTTAGATTAAATTTTTCTCCATTAAAATAAACTACTTAATTTATGGATAGAATTTAATTTAAATTCCATGTTCACAAAATGTACTTTAGCACATTAATCATTAGAATTTCTATTTCTATAGTATTTGGTCATAAAAATTTAGATAGAATTTAATTTTTAAATAAATAATACTCTTTTAAAGGCAATTACCTAGACATAGAGTATTTAAATCCACATAGTCTCTATGCATGATTTTTATTACAAAAACAATTAGTGTTCATAAAATAGTGGTACTTACAATTTTTACACTTAAATCTTCCATATCCATTTTTAAAAGATTAAACTCAGGTACACAATTCTTTAATTTGGGGGGTCTCTCTCTCATCCTCTACTATTTTTCTTTATATTTGAATGAGTATATGAGAAGAGGATCTTTAGAGTTTTTGGAGATTACTATAATTATATGATTCGATAGTCCCAATTTTCTTGAGAAGAATTTGAGAAGGTTAATTGGGTATATGATATTTGTTTTGATGGGTTTTCATTTTTGATAAAATGTGATTACGAGGAAATTGTATGATAAAAATACAAGTATATGGATAGACTTGATTATTAGTACAATCAACTTTTTGACAAAATACCTTACTCTCCCCTGTTCTACTATAGTTTGTTGGCTTTTATTTGACCATTTATGATTCTACACTTTCATATTAATTGACCATTCATATAGGATTCTGTATATTTTCTTTTACTACTTACACATATTAAATTACTTGTTATAATACAATTATTATGGAGTCTGCATCTTTGGGTTGTGATGATAGTATTTATTTCATCAATAATTTTGTGAGTTAATGCGCTGTGATTTTGCAATTTTGGAGTTATACTAATTAAAGCTTGTACTTAAATGAATTATTAAGGAGGCTACATGCATTGATGACTACTAAGGTGATATATGAAAGTTTGAATAACTAAGGTATCAGATGGCTAAAGAAATATATGAAAGTTTGAATAACGAAGGTATCAGAAGGCCAAAAAAATATATGAAAGTTTAAATAACGAAGGTATCAGATGGCCAAAGAAAATGATATCAATAATATATATATATATGAAATAAATAGTGATTTCCATGGTAAAAGTTGTGAACTTTTTGACCTGATTATATTGTATCCATTGACCATAATTTGATATCGAATTGTTTAATTTATGGTTTCCTCTTTAATTGCATAGAAATTGTGCTTCCAAGATGTATTGGTGAATTATAAAATTGATGTCTATTCTTTCTTAAATGTTAAATCATGTAGTATTATATAGTTTAAAGTTAAATAAGCAAGAGAATTAGGTTCTATGCTTACTTTTTGATGCTTTGTCTTCATGCCAACCACTGCTGTTCTCTCAACCTAAATTTTTTACTGAACTGTCTATAAGTACTTTCTATTATAATTTATATTCCTATGCAAATACGTGTATATATATATATATGTTATAATAATCTTTTTGTTCATTGGAATACTAATATTTGGACTTTGTAAACATGATGTATCCATCTTTATTCATTTTATTATTTATATAGATATGTCCTATTATTATAAATCTGGTCAAAGGCTACAACTTTTTATATAAATACGTATATGTTATTTGTTGAGTTGAATCCAATTGTCAAGTATGCAAATTAAGAATAAGTTTTTTATTTTTTTCAAATTATAAATTGGTTTGCAGAGTGGAACATAGGACACATAATTAATATCAAAATTACTAATGATATATTGAAGAATCAAGACTCCTACTTATATGTATTCATCTGTTCATTATTATTTGATTGAATTATAATGACAATAATAACTACATTTCTTTGATATCATTAATCTTTGCTTTATTTTTTGGTTCTTCTTTTGTTTTGCGTGGTGAAATGGGCGTTGTGGCTTACTTATTATTTTGGTGATGAGATTATTTACATATAATATATCTGTTTAAATTATGTTAGGGAGTTGTACACTTAATCAACTATGTCGTCTACCCAAAAAGTAACAGAATCATGTGATATTGGTGGCCAAGGTGATGATTATGTATCTTCTGTAGACATCCAAGAAATATGATCTCAGGGTATTGAAAAAAATGATAGCGAGAGTGGAACAAAAAAAAAATGAAGAATTACGTCTAATTGTATAGAAGTATTTTAAAAGGCAAAAAATTAATAGAGTGATGAAAGCAGTTTGTTGTCATTGTGAGAGGCATTGAGGGGGTAACAATCGTACTAAAATAAAGTATATACATAATTATTTAGATAGATGTCCTGTAAAAAAAGCCCAAAATATCACGAATCTTAGTAAAACAATTGATAGAAGCCCTATAGTTACTACCCATACTTTTGATCTTGAAGTAACAAGAAAAAATTAGTACACATGATTATTCTACACGATTATCCTTTGTCTATGTTAGAGCATATTGGATTTATTGAGTTTTTGAACTTTGTTTGTCCTTCATTCCAGATGGTCTCTAGAAATACTATTAAATTTGATATTTTTAAGATTTTTAGAGTTGAGAAAGACAAGAAATACAAATCCTAGCACAAAACAAAAGTAGAATAGGTACCACTGCTGATATGTGGACTGCTAATAATCAGAACATGGGATATATGACCGTGACTACTTATTTCATTGATGATTCTTAGAATTTACAAATTGGATTACGAGATTCAAGTATGTACCACATCCACATGATATTGCAATAATCTTAGATATACTAGGTGAGTGTTTAATGGATTGGAATATTGATAATAAGATAATATATTAACTATAGATAATTGTGCTACTAATGATATAATGAGTCCACTTTTGAAGGGTAAGCTACATTCCAATCATTTTTTTTTAGGTAGGAAGTTAGTTCACATATGCTGTTGCATTCATATTTTGAATTTGATATTGAAAGATGACTAATTTTGTGGTAGGTGATAGTGTAGATAGAATTCATGATAGTGTTGCTTATTGGACAATATTAGCTAAAAGATACAAAAATTTTGAGGAAACTGCTCGTATGATTCATGTGCGATGCACGAAAAAGTTAGCTCTTGATTGTGTGTGACTAAGTGGAACTCTACCTACTTGATGTTGAGTATGACTTTAGTGGGAAAGAATGAATTCACTAGTTATAAGCTATGTGATTCAAATTATAAAGGTACACTTTCAGAAGATGATTGGGTCATGGCTCAAAGCTTATGTGATAAGTTGTTTTTATTTTATGAAGTAACTGAGTTATATTCAAGAACAAAATATCCCACTGCTAATCTCTTTTTTTCCAAAATTTGTGATGTTAAAAAGATCATTGAATCTTGGATGACATCTAAAGAACCATTTATAAGAGATATGGCTACTAAGATGATGACCAAGTTTCAGAAGTATTAGGAGGAAATATATGGTGTTATGGCCATTGCAACGATTTTGGATCCTAGATAAAAATTAAAACTAGTTGATTATTTTTCTTCCATATATGGCGAACAATTTGTGAATAAATTTGAAAAGATTCGCAAGCTATATTATCATCTACTAAATAAGTACAAATTTAGTCATTTTGTTGTGAACGAGACAAGTTTACATTTTGATGATTTATCAATCTCTTCATCACAGTCTCCTCAATTAGCAACTTCTAAAGACACTCTCTCTGGTTATGATATATATATTAGTGCCATAGCTTGTATTATGAATGTGAAGTCAGAGTTAGATCTTCTTTTGGAGGAGCGAGTATTACCTAGGGATGGTAATTGCTTTGACATATGTTATTATTGGAATGTAACATGGCCCAAGTATCTAATATTGAATAGGATCACTAGAGATATTTTTGTCATTTCTGTTAACACACTTGCTTCAGAATCTATATTTAGCATTAGAGGTAGACATACGGGTCCTTACCGAGTAAGACTTCATCCATCTACATTTGAGGCATTGATTTGTACTCAAAATTGGTTATGGAATAAGAAGTTAGGTAAGAACTTATGGCTTTCAAATTTTTTAAAGATGTTTTCTTAATCTTGTCATGATAGTTTACTAATAATCTTGTGTTAGTTTACTTTATAGTAATGGCTAAAATTGTCACACTGAATCATGAAGTTACGGATGTAGATCCATCATTAGTAGTTTTTTTAAACTATCTTTACTATTTGATCACTTTATTTATATTTAAGTTACTATTCATTTTATTTTCTTATCACAAGAACCATATACAGTTGAGCTAGAAGACTATGAACCATATGTGGTTAAGTTAAAAGATTAGGGATTGAGTTAAAAGATTAGGAGAAAATTTTAGTTATATTTTGTTGGATTTTTTGCCAATATTGCTCTATGTAGTTTTATGTCATTACTCTTTTAGCCGAAACTATTTGTGTACTTTTTATGAGCTAGTCTTTTGATGTCGAAAGCCTCACAAATATTATGAACTTCTTGGGCTTTGGATGGAACTCTTATGGTTTAAGCCTAAATGACAAAATGAATGGTCCATTCTAAAAAATTAGGCTCATCTATCTAACCTAGAAGTAATATCCTTTACTAGAAATGGTATTTTAAGGTTATCAATAATACCACATACTGTTAGATGATTTTAGGGGGAAAAAAACATAATTTCCTAAAGTGCAATGTATTATTTGGTAATTGTGATGTATTCTCTAAAAATCCAGAATATTAATACAAAATCAGTAATTATTAATGAATAAGGAATATATTAAAAAAATTATAAAAAGGAATATCCTGAAAATGTAACACAATGTCAATAAAATGTAAAAAAATCATTTTCTTCTATATAACCTATGGCCTCAAAACTGCATGTTCTTAAGATGGTATATATTTTATTTTTGGAAATCTTTTTTTTTTTTAAATTTTATTATTTCTCTTCAAAAAAAGAGGCAGCAGGGTGAGTCGGGGACAGTTGGGCCTCGCCCTGCTTCACAACTATTTGGGGCGATGTGAGGTAGGGCAAGCCTGTACCTACCTCAATCTGCCCCATTTACAATCATATTTCCAATCATTTTGCATTCTGTTTTGCGGAATAAGACTGATTTATTTTTTTTTCTTTTGGGTCTGGGTGTCGTCATATTTTCCTGTACAAATTCTAGCAGTGTTGCCGATTTAACCGAAGCTGAGTTTTCTAGTTGAGCTCTGGTTTTTTTGTTCAAGATAACAAAGATGATGATGAGTTTTGTAAAGGGCAAATAGGGGAAAAAAAGTCACAGCTGAGGAGAGAAATGGCCTTTCTACCTATTTAATTATGGAAAGCTTGTTCTTTTATTTTAGGGACCGTTCATTCCATTGGAAAATAGTTTCCTTAGTTAAAAATAAAACCAAACAATAGAAAATAACTCCATTTTATTCCATTCTCACCTATTACCTCCAACTAAACATGCCCTTAGATAGCATTTGGTTAGGTAGAATGAAATTCAAAGTAATAAAAATGGTAATAGGAATAGAAATAGAAAGGAAAGGAAATGTGATTATTTTGTTTAGTTGAAATTTTAGAATAAACTTATAATGTAATGGAATTAACTATATATTAACAAATATACCTTTAGCATTGACCTTTTTTTTTGATACAATTAGATGTAATTAATGATAAACAAATAGATTACATTACTTTTTTCCAATTAGAATGGATAAAATTTACGATAAAAGTTATACTAGATTAAGTATTATTATTTATGTTTTTTGAGGTATTTATGAATAATATATACATATATTAACTACATATTACTATAAACAGTCGTGGACTCTTGTTTCGAGATTTTTTCCCCTTAAATAGAATAAAAAGAATCCATTAACCTATTTTAGAAAAAAAGAACAAATTATTAGTTAAGTAATACTATAGAAAACCAAAAGGGAAATTTCCTGAAAAATTGTTTTGATCCCAAGGAAAGAGAAGAGAAAAAAAAATGACAATTTCAGTTGCTATTCAAAGAAATATATGTTCTTAGATCTAGTCCTATTAAAAAAAAAAAGCAAAAAAACTTATAAAGTTTGAAGAACAAAGATGCCCGAATGAGAACGAAAAGAGGATAGTAGCTACTGAGAAAAAATGGCGGGTAAAAAACCTCTATAATTCTAGGACTAAAATCAATGGTTACAGAGAGCGACGAGATTGTAAGTGAAAATCATAAGCCATCTCGATGAATTAATTTTTCAATTCACGATGCAATTCATTTGGATAAACAATGATTTATTTTTTCATTTTTTTTCCTTTTAGTTCTTGGTATTGTTAGATTAACCAATTTGAATGGAGGTATTTCTGGTTGAATAAATTTTATTTGTTGATGAAGCCAAAGATGATGGTGAGTTTTGTTTTATAAAGGGTAATTAGAGAAAAAAATACAAGTAAAGAAAGGAATGGCTTTTTCATCTATTTAACTAGGGAAAGCTTATTCCTTCATTTTAGATGACTCTTCATTCTAATAGAAAGAGGTTTCTATAATCAAAAGTGAAACCAAACAACAGAAACCTATTTCATTCCTATCTATTACCTCCAATCAAACATCATCTTAGAGTATTGGTGAGGGAAATATTCTCATTCTTTTTTCCTAAATTTGTATGGGCCCTACACATTTCTCCGTTTCCCATATTTTGATAAATATCTGAATTAAAATCATTGTCATATATATGATTCTCATTACTTTTTAGTAAATATGCCATTAGAGTAATGCTATCGAGTGAGTGAATGATATTTCAGTATGTTATTATGTGATTACAATTATAATTTAGATTGGCATGTATAAGATTCAACTATTTAAATATAACCACCTAGTAATAAATTGACATTTATGATGCGTGTCTATAGCATATTTCATGTTTTATGTTTCTTCCTTATCATTTATGAGTACATAAAATACTATTGAGTTTTGTCTTAGAGAAGATTTTTACTTAAAAAGTTGTCAATTTCTAAAAGTCATGCCAAACTAATATGTACAAAAGCTTGGTTCACATCCTTTAAAAATAAAAGACAAAATTCATAAGGTCCTTCGAGTAGTCAAGACTCAAGCAAGAGGTTATTGTTCTTTCTTTAAGATATATAGGGTTCTTCGTCAACGAATTTGTTAAATTGTTTAATTAGTTGTGTTATTATTAGGAGAATTTGAAACTTAAAATTACTTTCTTTTTCCTAACATTGTTTCAGGTATGCTTATGAATAAAGGTATGTGTTCATACAAAATCTCATTTGTATTAAAGACTGGACAAAGGATAAGTCAACATAGAGTTGAGAATATCACTAGTTGTACATGTGCAAAAAGCGGTCTAAATCGTTATATTACGGATGGCTATCTTACGGGTTATCAAAATAGAGGACTGGGAAATAATGGAGTACTTACCAAATAGAACTCCAGCGGTCAAATAGTGATGCTCACTTTAGAGAACGAAAGAAAAAGAAAAAAAAAAGATAGAAGAGAGAAGATAGAACAAAGAAATTAAGCATAAGATAGAGCAACAAATCTATATGGACAATTAGATGATAAAAAAAGAGATAAATGAATATAAAATGATAAGGTTGGTTCACATAAGATATCTTAGACAATAGATATTTAGTTCGCGGTAGAAAAAAAAAGTACGATCCAATCTAAAAAGATAGTCAGTAAAAAATAAATAAGATCAATAAAAGACAAGAGTTTGAGAATGAAACAAATTTGATTGATGCTCCTCCAAATAGAGAGTTGAAATTCTTCAATGATTGATGCAATAAGCTCTAATGAATTGCTCTCTAGCTCTATTATAAATATCTTCACTCAAAAACTAAAATCAAAACTAGAAAATAAAGTAAACTATAATAATTTTTGGTATTTTTCTTCTCAAAGAATGGTATCCTTGGAGTTCTTCTCTAAAAAGAAAATGATGCAAGCTAAAATCTCTCTTGGAATGTATGCCTCTACTCCATTGTTTTAGTTTTTTTTTTCAAGGTGACTCTTGCACACTTAAGATTAGGTCATATTTCCACCATGGATCGTTAAAAGAGTGATCTAGGACATCGAAACGAGTGTTGAGAAGTGGAACTTGTGCGATTGTTCAAAGAAAATGGCACAACTGCACCTGTTTGGCAGCAAGGGTGGTGCACTTGCGCTTGCTGTTCTGGTTTGGTGGTGCAAGCTTGTGGTGGGACTACGCTACAACTTCTGGTTCTTGCACCGTTTGATGCCCTTTTTGCCCCCTTTTTGGCCAACTTTAGCACCAAATCTATTTGTTTCAACTTCCAATACTAAAACACAAACCAAACATTAAAATAACACAATTTAAACTAAAAAAACAAATGTAGCATAGTAAAAATAAAGACTATTAAGCACAAGATTATCATATATTTATGATTAAATAATAATTTATCATAACCTTTGAACCATTCAACTTTAAAGCAATAAATTCTTGGAATTCAATAGTATGTTATAATAGTCTACACCCTTTTCTATATTTCAACCTTGAATTTTGCTTGCACAAAATTATATCTCCATATTAAAAAAAAATTCAGTCTATAATTTGTATACAAATTAATTATATAATTACTCGCTAAACATGAAATTTGAATTGAATATATCTTATTTCCGTTGACAAACACTTAAAATTTATTGAAAATATCTTAAAATAATCAGGATGAATCATACAATTTGTGCATAGAAGATAAATATTTTGTAAATATCTTAAATAAAGATTTGTAATTTTGCACAAACTAAAAATATGTGGTTAAAACTAAAGATCATATTCTATATACTTTTTTGCAACTAACCAAGAAAAATAATTATAAAACATTCTTTGAAAATTTATTGATAGGTAAATGTTTTCAATAAGTCAATAGGTATTTGCATCTTATAACTTATTCATGGTACAAATTTGTACAATTCAAAAGTTTGGATATTAATGTGTAGGAATTATGAATATTAATTTACAGAATTTAAAAATCAGAATATTACCATGCCTAGATTGTAAATATCATTGAGTTCATTTGTAAGATTGTTCAAAAGTTTTAATATTAATTTATAGGATTTTCAATTTCTATTTTTATTTTTCTGAGAAGTTTATTTTTTTACTCTGTGTCATTATCCCCAGAAAATGTTTAAGGAAGGAAAGCACAAAGGGGAGTATTAAAACGCGGCGTCGCATGAGGGAGCGGGGGAGAAGGGAGTGGGAAAGACGTCTCTGGTAGGTTTTGGCGTTCACTACTCAGAGAGTCGAGTCGCAGAGAAAGAAAGCACTGAGACTGAGAGAGAAAGAGAAAGAGAAAGAGAAGTACATCCAAACCTCCATTCGATCCGATGGGTATGCCTCGCAATTCTCTCTCCTTTCTCCTTTTTATTCTTCTTCTTTGGTTCTCATATACTGGGTCACTTGTTTATTTTTTTTGTTGAAATTTTCTCCGATTATTTTCGAAAATCTTGTAATGGTTTTTCAATTTCGGAATAGTTTCAAAGCAAGAACTCATTAGTTTCATTGAAACGAGAGAAAGACGATCTGGGTTTTGTTTGTGTTTTTTTTTTTTTAAAGTGAAAGTGGTAATGGGTTTTATGTGGTTTTAATGTGCAGACGCAGATATGGAAGATTATGGGTTTGAGTACTCCGACGAGGAGCCTGAGGAACAAGACGTTGATATTGAGAACCAATATTACAACTCCAAAGGTCTTTTATTTTTCCTCGTTTTTTTTTTCCAGAAATTTCTTTTCTATTTTAAATTTTTAATGCTTTTGTTCGGTGTATATAACTACACTTATTAATTGAAAATTGAATTCTAATTTCATGATTGGGACTTTGTGTTGTTTATGTGGAATGATATCCCCTTTAGGTAATCGTTTTATTCTGATAGATTATTTTTTTGGTTAAAACGAAAAAAGGTTTGGTTGAGACGGATCCAGAAGCAGCTCTTGCAGGATTTGCTGAAGTAGTTCGAATGGAACCCGAAAAGGCCGAGTGGTGAGTGCCACTTTATGCATAGTGTGATAATTTGGAATGTGGTATAAAATGAATTGGCAATAAGTATTCTAATATGGTGTAGTGTAATGCATCATAGTTAATCATTCAGCATAATGTGAAATCTGACAGAAATATTTGTATTGTGATCTCATCATGAGTCCAATTTTTGAGAGCATTTGCCTTGAGTCGTTTAAGCCTCAATTTTCAGATGAATTTCCATGAATCTTAATTTGGGCTGATATGATTGAAATCATCAAAAGGGAAATTAAGAAATTGATAGTTAAAGCTTAAAACCCTAGGAGATGTATGGGTACTAGGCAGATTCTACTTTATACTTTCTATATCATATTTAGACTAGGCTACTGGACTTCATGGATTTTAGGATTTTTTTTGTTCTTGACTTATGTGCTTTCTTATTATGTATCTTTTTAGGAACTAAGATTATGTTTTAGTTGTTTATGACCATGAATTTCCCACTTCTCATGTTCGTTATTATTTTC
This sequence comes from Parasponia andersonii, assembly GCA_002914805.1. Taxonomy (NCBI): domain Eukaryota; kingdom Viridiplantae; phylum Streptophyta; class Magnoliopsida; order Rosales; family Cannabaceae; genus Trema; species Trema andersonii. The sequence continues at coordinate 534,764 of JXTB01000290.1, forward strand.
TTGTTCAATTCGAGATGTAACCCTTGGTTCCCGAATAAACGTTTTAAATCATTGGATGAGTTATTAATTGTTGTAACTTTGTTGCTTAGGGGCTTTAAAGCACTTAAGCAAACTGTCAAGCTCTATTACCGTTTGGGAAGATATAAAGAAATGATGGATTCGTACAGGGTGATGTTGACATACATCAAATCAGCAGTGACACGAAACTATAGTGAGAAATGTATAAACAATATTATGGACTTTGTCTCTGGTTCAGCTAGTCAGAACTTCAGTCTCCTTCGAGAATTTTATCAGACTACTCTGAAAGCACTTGAAGATGCAAAGAATGAGGTAAACTTATATCACTATCTTTGTATTCACGCTGTCTTTTATATCAAATGCAAATTTCTGTTTTCTTGTTCTGCAGAGACTTTGGTTCAAGACAAACCTTAAGCTGTGCAAGATCTGGTTTGATATGGGAGAGTATGGGCGAATGAGTAAGGTAATTTGTTTGGATACCTATTACATTGGCATTGCATTTTTCTGATGCATGATGATTATGGGAATAACTTGTCCTTTATATTTAGATTTTGAAGGAGCTTCACAAATCGTGTCAAAAGGAAGATGGTTCTGATGATCAAAAGAAAGGAAGTCAACTTTTGGAGGTATACGCTATTGAAATTCAAATGTACACTGAGACAAAGAATAACAAAAAGCTTAAGGTAAGATCTGCATTTTTCAATTTTTGATTTATGAACTTTTTTTGGGGAAATTCAAGCCATTATTGTTTTTAGGAAATAAACATGGCTCTTTGAAACCTTTCTACTAAAGCCCACATTGTGATTACTGGCTCAGTTTTCAATTCAATTCACTTTTCTTATGTTCTGTTAATTTTCCATATGTCACACTCCATGACTTCAGTCTCTGGTTATATCCGTCATTTTGATTGAGCTGCACAGCTAACATTGTGGTTCAATGCAGCAATTGTACCAGAAAGCTCTTGCGATAAAGTCAGCTATACCACATCCAAGAATTATGGGTATAATTCGTGAATGTGGAGGTAAGATGCACATGGCAGAGCGCCAGTGGGCAGAAGCTGCGACGGATNGGAACCAAAGGCGTATCCAATGCTTGAAGTACATTCACAAGTCCCTTACACTTTCTCTTCTTTAATACTATACCTACCCCTTACTAGACCACTCTCTATTTCTTTTTCATCCTGCCCTTTGCTCTGTCTACATGTTTATAAGTTTTGAAGCACTCTAGTCTTAATTCCACGAAGATGATTTGCACGTTTTTGTTAATGTATTGGTATCATCTCTCTTGTAGAGTTGTTTCAAAAAGTAGAAAAGAAATGTAATTTCTAGTATGTATTATGTTGTCTCTAGTATTCTCTATAAGCACTAGATTCACCATTTCTCCTATTAATCTCCCACTTGTCCTCTCGTGCTTGACAGATATCTAGTTCTAGCTAACATGCTGATGGAATCCCAGGTTAATCCATTTGATGGTCAAGAGGCAAAGCCGTAAGTTCTTACAAGTTTCTTCTTTTTTTATTTTTTGGTTGCATTTGTTTTTCTCTTATTCTGATTGGTAAGGTACAGGTACAAAAATGATCCTGAGATTCTAGCAATGACAAATCTGATAGCAGCATATCAGAGAAATGAGATCTTAGAATTTGAGAAAATACTTAAGGTATCATTGATGCACACAAGGTTTCCCTGAAGGGTTTATCCTTTCCTTTTTTTTTTTTTTTTTTTTTTTTTTTTTTTTTTTTTTTTGTTTTTGTATTGTACGGTATTTTTTTTTGGTTGCATATATGGTTGTGCATGTATCCTTATTTTAGTTTTCGTGTCACTTTTCTCTATAGTCCTAATTAAGCCTGTATCATGCTTTCCTTAGAGTAATAGGAGGACGATAATGGATGATCCATTCATCCGAAATTATATTGAAGATCTTTTGAAGAATGTGAGGACCCAGGTGCTGCTTAAGCTTATCAAGCCGTACACAAGAATCCGAATTCCTTTCATTTCGAAGGTACAACTTTAGTGTGCTAAGATCTCTTGTGAAGTCAATTACGTTGATTTGAATTGTTCATTTTGTTATAAAATCTATCAAGCTACAGTAAACCATTCGAATCAGTCAGTTACCAATGTGCCAGTTTGATATGTACTAGTCATGTCAACTATCTGCATTTACTGGAACTTTGTTGTGTTCAGGAACTCAACGTGCCAGAAAAGGACGTAGAGCAGCTATTGGTTTCGCTGATTTTGGATAACCGAATTGATGGACATATTGACCAAGTAAACCGGCTACTAGAACGTGGAGACAGGTTTGCTTTCTTACTAATCCCTGCATTATTGATTATCTTGATTCATTGTTGCCAATGTCATCATTATTCATTCTTCGCAAATATTATGCAGGTCAAAGGGAATGAAGAAATATGCTGCCATTGATAAATGGAACACACAGTTGAGATCCCTTTATCAAACCATCAGCAACAGAGTATATTGAGAGTGGCTACAGAGTGGAATTTTTCGTTAATTGGTTATATGCGGTGCTAATTTATCGCGACTGGTTCGAAATTTACCTGCTTGAGGTCACAATGTTGAATGAGCTGTGTGTAGTATTGAAACTTCATAATTTTGACCCTTGATAGCTAGGATATGAATGTTTTGAGATGACAGACGTGCTTTCAACAACGCATAGAAAAAGAAAAAACAAAGATACAAAGAACATCCAAAGTTCATGATATGTCATCGGTGAATTATGCTATAATTGCCATAATTTGTTGTTACTTCAGTAGATATAATCTTATGTTTATATTGATTTTGGTTGATCGATTTTCTAATGATGTTGGAAAATTTGTATAGGATTTTGCTCAAGACAGATTTAAGGGAGTGTGATTATGAGGATAACTGGGACTAGCTCAGTTGGTCTAAGGCATAGAGGATGTGTGAGTTTGAGGGGGTTAGGGGTTCAAATCTTAGTGTTGTGTCTCTACACTATTTTTCTTTAAATTTATAGTAAGTGGTGGTCATTAATTAAATTTTATTTTTTTTTAAAAAAAAAAGAGAGTATGATTATGAGGCTAATTAGAAACCTATCCTTTATCTAAAATACCCTTTAAAACTATTATTTAATCTACAAAATGTTCTTATATATCAAATGAGATTCTGTCCAGTATTTTATTTAAGCTGTTGTTGTTGTTATTGAGTTGCGATCTTCTATGACGAGTGGTTAGCAACTTGTTGAGCCTCCCATGGCCTACATTAATGAGCACGTTGAGGCGTGGACGATGCAAGAAAATGGCACCAACACAAGATCCGAGCCACGGTAAACAAATCAAGAGAACAAGCACAAGCTCCAAACTACGACACGAAACACCTAAACCCTAGCGAGAAAACTGAGCCATTAATCGATGAACAACGACGAAAGCTATGAAACCCTAGTTTATGGAGGGATGTTTCCCTTGGCTATGCTTGGTAAGAGGGTAGTTTATGGAGGGATGTTTCCCTTGGCTATGCTTGGTAAGAGGGAAAAATAAGAAGAAAGAAAGAGTAGTAGAGAAAAAAAGGAGGGAAAATAGAAAAAAAAAAAAAAAGTTTAATTGATAAGGAGGAAAATGGAAGGGAAGAGAAAATGGTTATGGGAGGGGAAAAAAAAAATAAATAATGGGGTCCACAAAAGAAGTCTACCCAAAATGGAGAGAAAATAGGAAAAAAAAACTTGTTTAGTTAATAAATGGGATTGAATTTACTAACATATATTTGCACAATAATTTTGAAATATTTATAAAGAGTGTAAAATAATTATTTTAAAATAAATTAGTTTTCTTTCATCTCTAAACAGAGGAAAGACATTTTCCAATCCATTCTATGTATTTTCTTTCTCTTCTATTTTTTTTTTCTTTATATTTTCTTTCTTTTTTACCAAACATAACTTCACTGTAGAGAGTTATAATGCTTTTATGAAAAATGGAGAACCCATAAAAAGGTTTCTAACACTTTTACTTATAAAAACAAAAAAAAAAAAAAAAAGAATTACAAAAATACGGTGGATCAGATTTTTTTTTCCAATTCCCATACTGCTTTTAGAAAACTGTTATTTTTTAAATAGTTATTAGTTACTAGTATATGAAAACTAGTTATCAGTGGTCGGGATTAAACCTCGTGCTCTGATTAATTAATGTAAATTATGATTGATTGAAACAAAGTAAGAGATTAAGGTTAGATCACAAGATGCATACAAAAAGGGTCACCACAATGTTTGCAATGTGTCAAAGTCCTAGTAGGCAGTCAAGATAGAAAACGACACTTTCGATAGGACCCTTACCATATTGGTGATTGTAGGAATGACTCGCTTAGTATACATAGGTGTAAGACTTATCGCAATATTATCTACCATATTGGTGATTGTAGGAATGACTCGCTTAATATGCATAGGTATAAGAGTTATCGCAATATTATCTACGTCTCGAAGTCCCAATGGGTGGTTGGTATAAAAAACGACACTTCCCACTACACTTTTACCACATTAGTGGTTGCAAGGATAATGTACTTACGATGTAGTCAATAATAATAATAATAGAAGAAACTAGTTGACTGGAACGAATAAACTGACTATAATATCAAATAGAAGTCAACTATAGAAAGTAAAGGTGTAGAAAATAAATGGTTAAAAATTAACGAAGGCGATTGGACTAACCACATGCCAGTGAGGACAAAATAATAACAATAATAATAGAGATGAAAATAACAAGAAATAGTGAGAGAACATAAAATTCCAAAATTGTATCACAAGTCAAGCACATAATTCGAAGAGAGTAGCTCGGTACCCATAAATCACAAAAGTGCGGATATTAAAGCTCGCATGCAAGATAACTTGTGAAACAAGTTAGAAATATGCACAGAAAAAGATGGTATCAAAATAATAAAGTGATGGTGAAATGATATATGAAAGAATAATGGGCCTAGAATATATAAGTAGATGTAGGTGGGCCTAGGAATGCAAGAAGATGAAAATGGGTTTAGAAGTCGATATAGGTAAAATGATGTAGATATCCTAACTTACGTGAAAATATGTGTAGATATGTAAATACTAAAAACTTATTGACCAAGTTATGTGCACATGAATATAAGATAAGGAGAAATGGTAATAATATGTAGAACTAATGCAAGAGATGAAAGTGTGAGAACCCATGAATAATAAGAGATGCAAATGAGATGCAAAGATGTGTATATGCATAAAATAGAATAAAGAGAAAGCTAGATTTGGAGCCACAGGCAAAGAGTGAACCAATTGGTGATGCTGGGTAAAAATCTGAATACCTACTTACAGGAATTATGAAATATTGCGTGAAAATCTGAATACCTACTTACAAGGCCTATTTATTCAAATTTTCTCAAGAAAAATGACAATTTTCGGAAATAGGAAAATGGGTTTGATTGTTTAAGGATGTCCATGATTGTTCCCGACGAGGGTTTCAAAACTTTTTTTTTTTTTTAAGGAGAAATAGGAAATTCATTAATGAGAAATAGTGTTTGCTACAATGTGAGCAATGCTATAAGGAATTTCCAAATCATAAAACAAAGTCTCATCAACATTAATGCAATCTTTAGCGAGTGTATGGCCTGCTTCGTTCCTAGAACACAGTAAGAAACGACAAGAACCACCGTCGCAATCTCTCAAAAGAGCGTTAATATACCCTGGCAATGAGATCATTGGAAGACACATCACAAGTCGAGTTCACCATTCCAATAACAGTCTAGAATCACTTTCAAGAACTATGTATCCTCTATTCAAAGCAAAACGAATTCCTTCTCGAAGAGCAATCAGCTCAACAGTTAAGAGGCACAAAAGGACCATAGACTCGTTTATTCATAGCACCACATTCCATCCCCGTATCATCTCGAATAATGGCTCCTACGCCAGTGAACCATAGCTTCGAAAAACAAGTAGCATCTACATTTAATTTCAGGCTGACTATAGGGGCAGTTTTCAGCAAACAACAGGTCTCAGATAAGCTCACATAGGATACTCTATTCTATTCTCTTCTTCGCCTATTGGAATTCATTCAAATCAGAACTAGCATCATTGTCAGTGACACGGAGCCACAATCTTTGTCTAGTGGAGGCTAGCACTACGTTAACTATTTTATCAAAAATGCCAAATACTAAAGCACAACAATTCATAATTAATAAGGTAAACTGTAAAAAATATACTGAGTTTTGAGTATTTTACAATTTAAATACTAAAGTTTGGACTATGCAAAATAATATCTTCAGATAAAGAATTTCTGAACTTAATACCCAAGTTGATTTTATAAATAATTTTAACTGATAAAAGATAATAATATTCTCAAAATTAAAGAGAATGATAAGGATTAATCCAGTTTTAGTGGAGGGTAATATTATTTTTTCGTTACTAAAATTGGTCAAAAAAATCTGTCCAGTGTATGAATTTTCAGAAAAAATCTTACAGTATTATTTTACAGAGTTCAAATTTCAGAATTTAAATCGCAGAATATTCAAGTTTTAGGATATTTTTTTTGCAAATCACCCCAATTAATAAATACTCAAGTACTACAATTGTATAGGGTGAGTTTTTATGCCATAATTACCTTATTATCAAGCTGATTAAAGATATCTTTCTCAATGTAAATACGTAAATTGTCATTCATCAACTGATTTATCATTTGATTACATTGAGAAAACACACTAAAAGGCCATAACGATGTTGTTTTTTCATTAGTATTATAACTTGAAAACAACAAGAACCTAAATAATAATAAAGAGAACAATAATAAAAATTAGACAATATTAACTTTTAATTTGTTTCCAATTTTTCAAATTCTAATCTTTAATTGCTAACAACAATATCAAACAGGTTGCTTCTCATCTTAATGATTCTTTTCTTCTATATTTTTCCCCCTTATGTGCATGTCGCTGACGGAAGTGTAAAAACTAAAAAAAGTCGTATCCTTCAGTGCAAGGATTAAAATGTCGGTGTCGGTGTCGATGTCGAGGTTTTATTTTACAGATATTGTCGAATATATTATCAATATCGAAGATATTCCGGAAAAATACTGAAATTTATCTTTAAACTCAAAATTTTCAAGAAAAACTCTAAAAAATACTAAAACAAGTGATATTACTTAATTTATACTAGTTTTTATTTTAAAAAACTTATTTATACTTTATAAGATAATAAAATATAAGTATATAGTAGAAACTACCGAATTTCATTTTATAGAACAATTTTAAAATCAAAATATATATCACATTATTTTTTTTAATACATCTCATATAAATACCTAACATCTTATAACTAGTTTTAAATTATATTAAAAATAAATAAAAATCATTCATAATATTATAGAATAGTTCAAATACATTCAATATGAAAACGAGTTTCAATGAGGTTGAAAGTTATAAGAGAAATTTCCGTTTTGCTCCAAAATTTCTTTAATAGTCATGAGAGTCTTTGTAAAGATTCCAAAATAATAAATACAAATAGTGCAAATATTCTCATTAAATATAAGTAATTCCAAAATTTTTCCAATATATTGTAGAGAGAGAACTATGATTTATTTTTGTATTCTTTACTATCATTTTCTATACAAAAAAAAAAAGAAAAAAAAAAGAAGACTTGGAAAAAAATTCGATATTTTTGTCGACATTTCAAAATGTCAATGACATTATCGCGACAATGTTCATAAATATCTCAATATTAGCTCAGTTTTTACCGATATTTTACCGATATCGACATATTCTCGATATTATCGACATTTTATAGATATTTTACAGATACATGGGAAAAAATATCTTTCTACCCTATATCGATGTCGAGACTTCAAGATACAGATATTGTCGCAATAATATCGATAAATATCGTGACATTTTAATTCATGCTTCATTATTTGACATGTTGATGGGAACTAAAAAGTATGGCTTTTATCTATTAAAAATAAAAATAAAAAAAGAAGAAGAAAGGTTTTTATAATTTATTTGTTTAAAGCTATAATTTTTATTCCAAAATGCTTTCACATTGGGAGATTTATTCAAAATGCTTAGTTTGTATTATTTTTTTGTTGGCAGAGATTTTGTCAACAATGAATTTTGAGATTTATGAGAAATGGATTTTGTGTGAAACAAATTGAAAAATAAAGTAAAGTAAAGAGATATGAATTTTATAGTAGTTCAGCCCCAAAAATGATATGCCTATGTTCACTATTTTTTTTGGAGAATTACAAGAGTTTATCTAAGTTTCAAGGTGAGAATAAAGAGAGAATTACAGAGAGTGTATGATGGAGTGATTGTGAGATGATCAATTATAAGACTGAATCCTTTTTATATAGATGAGAGTGGCTGGTTTCCCAATCACAATAATGGGAAAGCATATAACAAAAGACACAATTTTGAGTAATAATACAAAATTTTAAGTAATAATATAGGATTAGGTAATAGCTAATAGACGAATTGTTTAGCCTCTACTCAAAAGCTTATTTCTTTTTTTTTTTCACAAATTACCCGTTTGAAGCTTGATCTAGTTTTCTTTTAATGCCGCTTAAGGTTGCATGTTCCTTATTCAAAGTAGATCGTACTATTGGTTGAGATGTTAATTTGCTACTGGCATGTTTCCCCCTATGTCTTTGACTTTTCTTTCTTAATGTTGACTAATGATACAAATACAAGATCATATAACATTTTTGTTAGATATTCATTTTATAATTTGCGATGGCTAATCTTTATTTTGAATATTTTTAAGAGGGCTTTTTATATAATTTAGCTAAAAAAATAGAAATACCCTATACATATAATTTCCAAAAAAAAAAAAATCTGAGGAGGGCTCAAGCCACCACCGGGCCTTAAATCCCTCTCTCCTTAATCATTGTTTGCTGAAAATAGTTATGCACTTTATATTTTCTGGAAAAAAAAAAAAAAACCTAAAAGTGGTTATGAACTTCTTGTTAAATTGAAATTAATATTGCCCTTTCCCATATTGCCTATCTCAAATTTCCCTAAGTATTTATTTCGCTTCTCTTTATTTGTTTTGTTTTTGTTTTTTTTTTCTTTTGGGTTAGGTTTTGGTGTGTTTGCCCCCTAAGTTTTTGTAGATTGGCAATTTGGCCACTAAATTTTTAATTTTTGCAATTAGCTCATGGATAACACTACATATCCTAATTTTGTACCAAATTTTTTATACCAACATCTGTGGCATATAAGTTGTTACCAACTAATTAGTGTGTTGAAACTTACCATAAATAGAATAAACATTATCACTAATTGAGTGGTGATAAATCACATGTCACATATGTTGGTATTAAAAATTTGGTAAAAAAAGTGGAACCTTAAGCACTATCCTTAGCTCATTTAGTCTACCTATTAGCTCCAATCAACCTAAATCGGTTAATGAGTGTTAAATTATTAGCGAAAAAATCACATGACCTCCACATGGGGTGGTTTTTAAGTGCATGCTTGATATTTCATTATGTCCAATTGCTAGGACGAAAATACAAGCTTTGTGGGGAAAATAAAAATTTTAAATTTAAATTTGGAACTGATTCAAAATAAATTGAAATTAACTCTAAACTAATTTTGATTGGTTAAATTAACTGATACTAATTGAAAAACTAACAAACTAATTATTTAACCCAAATTCAAAAATAAAATAGCAAAAAATAAATTGAGAAAAATGTATAAAAGTAAATTTTTTAAATATTTTTTGTTGAGCGTTTTGTTTTGTTTTTGTTCCTTTTCATCGAATTTGTCAATAAATGAATAAATAAATGTGTTAATTGAAAAAAAAAAATCTCTGAAGTTTGTCTTTTAAGCAATTTGAAAGCTAAGTTTTTGTTTTCGTAAAAAAAAATATCTACGCATTTTGAAATTCAAAAAATTTCTACCTTCTGTTCATATTTGATAAATTTATTTCTAAAAAATTGTGAAATCAGTCTCAGATTATGTTATTATTATTTTCAAAAAATTAAAATATTTACAAAAAAAAAACATCACTTCAACTAACACAAAGTAGACAAAATAAGGATAAAAAGTATGAATTTTTAGAATTTCAAAAATTAGAAATTGTTTTCTGTTGAAACCAAAACGTAAGGTCTAAATTAGTTTTTTTTTTGGCAATTAACACTAAAGAAAGAAATAAAGTGTACTTATTTACTATGTTCATAAACCTATTTATCTTTACTTATTTTACATTCTTAAACTTGACATCTAGTTACTCTATCCTCAAAGGAGAATTTCATTGTTAACGAAGTAGATTGGCTCAAGTGGTAAGAGCACCACTATTTAGGATCTCAGTCATAGATTCGAATTATACTGAAGTTGACCAGATATTTTTCTTGTTTAATTTTTGACTGTTCTTTATAAAAACACATATGATCTCTCGAATTTTCAAATTATTTTTAAGAGTTTATATTGTAAATTATTAATTTTCTATATGCTATTCTTAATAATTATTTCAAATCTCATTTATTATTTTTTTTTCAAAAAAATTAAATTGTATTAAAAATTCTCTTATAAATTTTAAATTGTATTGAAAGATCTCTTATAAATTTTATTTGAACATATTCTTTTTTTTTTTTAATAAAACAGACTAAATAGTTATGGTTAATTATCTGTCTTGCATATTTATTGTCCATCATATCATGCTCCATTAGTGATTGGCAAGCCAATTGTGACTCATGCTGGAAGAAAAAAACATTAGGAAATGGACATGCCTAGGAGTAATTCTTATGACTTTTGGAGGACTAATTTTTTACCTCTTTTATTTTTAATATAAATGGTTGAAAAAGAGGTCAAAATTTATTGCTTAGTACAAAACATGTTATTATTATTATAAAAAGCACAAAAAGTCTAATTAGAGGTAAATTGGTCCTACTAGGGTCTTTCCCCTAAAAACATTTCAAAATTATAAAAGGGGAGTCAATTACAAATATATCCCATGTGGTTTTAAATTTTAATTCAACGTTGTATTCTTAAAAATTGCACTTTCATGCTTTAAAAAATTGCAATTTCACCCCTAGATTATATAACTTTGGGAAAATAGTTTTAATTTATTAAAATACACTTTTCTTTAAATATATTAAAACAAAAATTATTTCCCAATGGCTTCTAAATTAGTAGAAAGCTATGCTGTATTTTTTTAATTTTAGATTGTTGGTTGATAAATTTCTATTAATTTACAAACTGTTTCAAAATAGTGTTCGTTTCAAAATATTAAATTAGAATAGAATTTTCATCAATTAAAAAGTTTTCACATGAAATTAAACGTTAGAGGAGTGAAATTGAAATTTTATGTTAAATATCAAAGACTGAAATGTAGTTTATAAGAATATAAGACAAAATTTTTTAAAAAAAAAAATCTAAGAGAATATATTTGTAATTACTCACCCTAAAAACAAACGAGAGTTTTATTTGTACCCCAAGAAGATATAAATGCACCTCATTTAATAGTCAAATTATTAATTATGTCAATTTAATTAAAAATTAGAAGACAAAGGTGTCTGCTACACTCCAAGGTACACCCCAAGGCGCCCTCCCTGTTAAACTGTTGCAACTCTTCATGTAAAGAAACGTTTTTGTTTATAGAAGATTCTTGGAAAATATCATCTGCCTTTAAGTTTGATCTTGTTTCAAAATAAATTTCATTGATAACATTAAAAGTTCCCAAACAAAATATGCCAACAAAATATGCAATTTGTTTCAATTTCTTCCCTCTCTCTCTCTCTCTCTCTCTCTCTCTCTCTCTCTCTCTCTCTCTCAATGTTTCACTATGGTCCATAACTTAATTTTATTGAACTTTCCACTATGGTCCATAACTTAATTTTATTGAACTTTCAAGATGAAGTTAGAAAATGAAAAAAAGTTTAGAGCTTGTTTGGTAACCACTTGTTTAAACAGTTTTTTGTTTTTTAATAAAAAAAGTGAAAATATTTTTCAAAAGTATATTTAGTAATTGGTAACCACTTGTTTAAACAGTTTTTTATTTTTTAATAAAAAAAGTGGAAATATTTTTCAAAAGTATATTTAGTAAAATTATTTTTGTTTTCCATTTTTTTTTAGTTTGATAACAATTTTTTTAAAATAATTTTGTAGAAATACTAGTATCAAAATTCAAATATCTCTAGACTCACGTCACTATTTTTCTTAATATTTTCCCAATCATCACTATTTATCTTGTCATTATCTCTCTAGCCTCATGTAAAAGTGTTATTTTGTAAATATTTTTTAAGAGTTGTATTTTTTAAAAAATTTATTTTTCAAATATTATTTTAAAATCTGGTAAAATTTTTCAAAAAATATCCCAAAATATTTATAAAAATATCAGGTGCCTACAATAGCAGGGTAATTTTGTCCTTTAAATTTAATGGACTCTAGATTTAAATGATTTTTTTTTTTTTAAACAACTAAAGGTGCCAAAATTTCACTGCCATTTTTATTTTTGAATGCAAAAGTTAAAAATAAAAAACTTTTAATTAAAAAAAAAAAATTGTTTCTCTCTCGCGCCACCCACCGCTGCCGAAAGTTAGAGGACCTTTCTGGTTCCCAGGTAAATTTTCTTCTTACTTCTAAAACGATTGGGATTAAAGTTTTTGTTCAAATTTTCAGTCTTTACTTGGCTTGATTTAGTGTATAGTAGTTCAAATATGATTTGTGCCCAGGTATTTACTGTAAATGGAGCTAAGTTTTAGTAATGGCTCTGCTGTCTTTTTCTTAGACACAAAAAAGTTATTAACTAAAAGCCCTTACTTTTCTTCTTAGGAATCTGGGGAGTACCCTTCCTTTTTTTTTTTTTTTTTTTGAAGTGATTTTTCCTTTATGAAAAGGTGGGAACTACTTGTTAATCTGTTTGAAGCATGTAATTGTTGGAAATCACTGGCACAGCTTCACTGTCAAACCTTCAAAGCTGGCCTTACTCATGATAGTTTCTTTGCCACAAAACTCAATGCTTTATATGCAAAATATGCATCACTTGAGCATGCCCGTAAGGTGTTCGACGAAACGCCTCATAGAACTGTTTATCTCTGGAACGCTGCACTCAGGGGCTATTGTAGAGACAAACAATGGGAGGAGACCTTGCGTCTCTTTTGTAACATGATATCTAATGCAAGCACTGATGATGACAAGCCTGATAATTTCACAGTACCCATTGCTCTTAGGGCATGTGCCGGGTTAAGGGCGCTAGAATGTGGGAAAGCAGTACATGGGCTTATTCAGAAACATGACAAGGTGGGTGAGGATATGTATGTGGGTGCAGCATTAATCGAATTCTACTCAAAATGTGGACTTATGGACGATGCCTTACAAGTGTTTAAGGAATTTTCTCTACCTGATGTTGTTTTGTGGACTTCAATGGTTACTGGGTACGAGCAAAATGGCAATCCTGAAGAAGCTTTAAGGTTTTTTACCCAAATGGTTATGGAAGAGGGTTTAGTTCCGGACAGAGTGACGCTTGTCAGTGTTGTTTCTGCTTGTGCTCAGTTATCAAATTTCAAGCTTGGTAGTAGTGTACATTGTTTTGTCGTCAGGAGGGGCTTTAATACTGATATAACGTTGGACAATTCACTTTTGAATCTATACGCGAAGACAGGTTCCATAAAATCTGCCACTTGCTTGTTTAGAAGAATGTTGAAACAAGATGTTATATCGTGGAGCTCAATTATTGCCTGTCATGCTCTAAATGGGGCTGCTGTGGAAGCATTAGATCTTTTCAATGAGATGATTAATGGGAAAGTTGAACCCAATTCAATAACGGTGGTTAATGCATTACAGGCCTGTTCTGTTGTCTGTAACTTAGAAGAGGGTACAAAGATCCATGAACTTGCTATTTGGAAAGGTTTTGAGTTGGATGTCTCAGTATCTACAGCTCTGATTGATATGTACATGAAGTGCTTCACCCCTGACAAAGCAGTGGATCTCTTTCAAAGAATGCCCAAGAAAGATGTGGTTTCTTGTGCCGCATTGTTAGGTGGGTATGCTCATAATGGAATGGCACACCAGTCTATTGGGGTCTTTCGTAACATGCTAATAGGTGAGATTCAACCTGATGCTATTGCTATGGTGAAGGTTCTTGCTGCCTGTGCACAGTTGGGGATTCTTCAGCAAGCTTTGTGCCTTCATGGTTATGTGAAGAAAAGGGGATTCAATAACAACATCTTTGTTGGAGCTTCGCTCATCGAGTTGTACTCAAAATGTGGTAGCCTAGCTGATGCTATCCAAATATTTGAGGGGATAGTGGACAAAGATGTTTATGTCTGGAGTGCAATGATTGCTGCTTATGCAATCCATGGGTGCGGAGAAGAAGCTATAAATATATTTGATCAAATGGTTGAGAACTCGGCTGTTAGGCCAAATAACATTACGTTTCTCTCTGTTTTATCTGCTTGTAGCCATTCAGGTTTGGTCGAAAAAGGATTAGAAATATTTAATTTAATGCCGCATGGTTACCAACTGAATCCAAATTCCGAGCATTATGGAATGGTAGTTGATCTTCTTGGTCGCACTGGAGAGTTGGAAAAGGCTATGGAAATCATCAACAAAATGCCATTTCCAGCTGGGCCACATATTTGGGGAGCTTTGCTTGGTGCTTGTCGGATTCATCATAATGTCAACTTGGGAGAGGTTGCAGCAAAGAATCTTTTCAATTTAGATCCTAATCATTCAGGGTATTATATATTGTTATCAAATATCTACGCTGTGGATGAGAAATGGGAAAGTGTTGCAGAACTTAGAACTTTGATTAAGGAGAAGAAGATGAAGAAGATGTTTGGTCAAAGTGTGGTTGATGCAGGAAGTGAAGTCTACAGCTTTGTCGCTGGCGATAGATTTCACCCGGACTCTGAGCAGATTTATGAATTGCTAAAGAAGTTGGAGGTGAAGATGAGGGAGGAAGCTTATAGTCCTGATCTAGAATTTCTGCAACACGATGGCGAGTTTTTTTAGTTTCATAAGAGCAGATATACATTCTTGTAAAGCAGAGGATAAGATTGAGAAAATGGTACTTTACTCTCCAATCTTTCAATGTGATAAGTGAAATCACTCTGAAAAAGAACCTAGATCTGATTAAAAGAAATTGACTCTGTGTTTTCTAAGAAAACAGATTAGACAGGAAGAAGGAAAGGAACAAAACCCTAGGCTAACTCTTGTTTTTGTGACTATTTCCCTTATATTGTAAGATCTATCGGATTAGCTTTCATGAAAGTTTAGCATGTGTTCCTTAAAGTATAGGTATTGTCTTTCCTGAAGCTGAGTTACTTGAGCATCTTTACAAGAATTTTGACAAGGATAAGACAATTTGATCCTGAATAATTTGTTCCAAATTGTTCATTAGTACTTTCTCTTAACATGATGTTATCACAAACGAAGCCCTTTTGTAAGTTGGTTCTTGTATAACTTTTTTGCTAGAAGTTCCTAGAGAAGTTTAATAAATAGTAGTAAGGAATTAGTGCAAGCAAGGGCATCTATTAAGGAAAACTCAATTTCGTAAAAAAAAAAAAAAATATATGAACGTATATTTGGTGCAAAGGAAGTATAGTAATCAAAATTTCTGTTGATGTCAACTTAATTAATTCAAAAAACATAAAAAAAGAAAGATTGAATCATGTTAAATTCTTATTATGCGTATAATCTATTGTTTCTGTATTTATGGTTTAAGCTAGGCAGGCTTTTCCATCTCATGATTTTTTTTAAAATTTTATTGTTTTCTAATTTTATATTGTATAAGTTCCATTTCGTGAGTTGACACAAGACTTATAAGGGACCTATGCAAATAAACTGAAAGTAGAGGAGATCTTATCTTGGCACATCTGTCATGTCTTGAACAAATGCTAGCTATGCTCACATGTGATTCATGGATACATAAATAGGCTTTGCTTATTCTAAGGTACGTAGTTGTACGTACCAACACAAGGTTTTGTTTGTTATGCATTATACTTTTTGATTTAAAAACACAAGAAATGTATGGTCTTCCTATTCGGTCTCTAAGAAGTCCTATATTTATTTTGTACTACTTGTTTGATGTTTAAAGCTGATGTTATGAGACCATTCACACTTGACATTGATACATCCAGGTGACTCCACAGAACATGAGGTTAGTCCGTCTACTAGTTCCATCTTTAATCTCCAAATCCTTGAAATCTTGTGGGAAACTATTTCGTTTTGATCCTCAATCATTCAAACTGATACATACAGAGGCAACAACAGTCAACATTGTCAATGCCATAAGTAATTGGTTCAGAAGTGGTTTGAACTGGGATATGCTCACTAGAAAGTTTCATTATGTTGAATTTGATGAACTGCTTGTTGAGAAAATTCTGTTGGAATTGAAGGAACCCATTGATGCTAAGCCGGCTTTGGGTTTCTTCCATTGGTCCTCTCACAAAAGTAATTTTGAGCATGGAATTTGTTCTTACTGCATAATCATTCATATTCTGGTTCGAGCTCGACTGAACTTGGACGCCAGAGCTTTGATTGAATCAGTTTTGAAGAAAAATTTTGGAGATTCTTCTCGATTCTTAATGGTGGATTCACTACTTAGCAGTTATAAGATAACTGCTTCAAACCCATTTGTGTTTGAGCTGCTTATACAGTCTTATTCCAGATTGAGAATGTTTGAGACTGGGTTTGATGTTTGCTGCTATTTGGAAGAACGTGGATTCTCACTAAGTCTCGCAACTTTCAATACTTTGATACATGTTGTCCAAAAATCTGACAAGAATACTCTAGTTTGGAAGATTTATGAGCATATGATTTCAAAAAGGATATACCCAAACGGAGTAACGGTAAGGACATTGATTAGTTCTTTGTGCAAGGAAGGGAAGCTGCAAAACATTGTTGAAATCTTGGATAGGATCCATGGGAGTAGATGCTCGCCTTCTGTGATTGTCAACACCAGTTCGATTTTGAGGATTTTAGATGAAGGAAGAATTGAAGACGGTATGGAGTTACTGAAAAGATTGTTGCAAAAGAATATGATCTTTGACACCATTGCTTACTCTTTGATTGTTTATGCTAAAGTCAAGCTTGGAAATTTAGGCTCTGCCTGGGATGTGTATGAAGAAATGCTCAAGAGAGGTTTTCGACCTAACCCTTTTGTTCATACAGTGTTTATAGGAGGCTACTGCAGAGAGGGAAGAGTTGAAGAAGCACATTGCTTGATGGAAGATATGGAAGACATGGGTTTGACGCCATATGAGGAGACATATGATTATCTTATTAAGGGCTACGTCAAGTCAGGACAATTGGAAGAAAGCTTGAGGAATTGTGAGAAAATGATCGAGCAGGGCTTTATTCCAAGTTGTTCAGCTTTCAATGAGCTGATTGAAAAGCTTTGCAAAAATGGAGACGTGGAAAAAGCGAATGCCATATTAACTGTATTGTTAGAGAAAAAAGGGTTTTCACCAAATGAAATCACATATGCTATTCTTATTGATGGCTATGGAGAAAAAGGTGACGTTCAAGAAGTTCTGAAGCTCTTTTATGAAATGGAGAACAAGTTACTGTCTCCAGGATCATCTGTTTTTTCGACTTTGATAAAGAGCCTCTGTCAGTCAGGGAAGTTGGAGGAAGCAGAGAAATATTTTGAGATTATGAAACACCGTTCACTAGATAGAAATGATTGTTTGTATGAGACAATGATTGTTAGCTACATTGAGAAGGGTGACAAGAAAAGGGCCCTTAGACTTCACAGCGAAATGGTTATTGAAGGGCTAAGACCTAATTGCTCCCATTTTGGTGATATTGGATTTCCCAATTGCTAATTGTTAAATCCTGTTGTTCACTTGATAAGTCTCACTCAATTTTTTCTTGTTTTAATATGTTAAAATCGCTGTTACTTATGTTCATTTTCTTTATAAAAACAGTCACAGCTTTTTGTCCCACGTTTTCTCATGCGATCTGATTATAATTACAAATCGTATGGATAAAAATATTATGCATGCATGTATGTTGACTTGGATGAATTAAGCTACAATGCACTTCCAAAGATCATAAAGCCTAGAGTATCAGTAAATAACCTCGTTCACTTTTTTACAACTTGTCTGATGCATCCTTTTTCTTAGGGAACAAATTTGTACGTGAGTATCCGTAATGTTTGTAGTGTGTAGACCAGTAGTAATTGCTCAGTGTTATCTTTCTAATGCATCCATTTTCTTAGGGGATTTTTTTTTTTAAATTTTTACTTCTATTAATTTGCTTATTGTTTCGTGAATAAAAATTGAGGATTAATTTAGGGGCTCTTTGTAAAATAGCCTTTTTTGCTAAGAGTACTTTAAGAAAATGACCTACTATTAAAACTCTTTGCAAACCAGCTTTTTAAAAGTTATTTGTCCAAAAATTTTAGAAAGTAGGCCTTTTACTAAAAGACAGTCTAGTTTTTCCAGTTTCTCCTACATTTAGTAGCAGGAACACAGGTCTGACTAGATCTATGGAATACAGTAAAAACCCATTAAATCTATGCATTACATTTAGAGGACCAAAATAAAATTGAGTGTCATGATGCAAACCCCGAATATTACATATTTTGTGGGATTAATCTTTCAATTTCTCCCTGAACTGTACCAAGAATTGCGTTATTCTATTCAACTCGGATTCAATAGAAATTATCCCTGAACTTTTAAAATATCTGTATTGTTATTCTTTAAATTGTGTTTTTAGTTTTCTGTCAATCCTTTTTTCTTTTTTAATAGAAATTTCATATTGCTAGCCCCCCAACTGTTAAAAATTTGTATCATTCGTTCTTGAACTTCTTAGAAGTTTTATAGTTGGTCCATAAAAAACATGTAAATTTTAACCAGAATTGACAGAAAATGCGTTAGGGAGTAACAACTGGCTGTTTCGAGAACTGCTATTTATTTTACAATTTAGGGACTAAAACAAAATTTTTGGCATAATTTAATGACCCAGGAAATAATTAATCCTTGACTACGGTACAGAAAATAATGATTTGACAGTAAAATCAATCAACATCCGCAGCAGCCTCCGCCTGATCCATTACTGCCACATAAACAAGCAAAACAGTTTCCCAAATCAATTTTTATGTTGGTCTTGTCTTCACCAGTTTGGTTGTCTTTTTTGTTATTAGTTGTAGTACAGCAGCAGCACAGGAGCACAGGAGCACAGAAGACACGAAGACTACTCCCAGTATGCCCGTTACTATGCCTAAACCTGAATCCATGAATGCCTTTTTGGATGTTTAGTTAGGTGAACACACATAACATTAAGGCAACACATCATTTTATAGCGAAGGGATTGGATATTTACGCGGTTTAGAGGAAAGAAAGGGTCTTGTTGGAATTGAAATTGTATTTGGACAGAAAAAAAGGTCTTTGGACGGCAAAATCGTATTGTGTTTTGACTCATTTACTTGTCTTGTGCGGACAGCCCCCATATATACATTCTATGGTAAGGACAAGCACAAAGTGGTACACCAGAGGGAGTCACTATGAAAAGAAAAAAGGAGCAAAAAAGAAAAAGAAAAACAACTCTAACAACAATGTAAACATAGTTAATTCAAAAAAAAAAAATGTAAACATAGTAGAATGATGTTGATAACAAAAATTTAATAAATTAAGATTATTGAATGATATTAGACCGATTGGGTTGGTAATGATAGACAATACTCCAAACAACAATATAGTTTAGCCATAGTGATATGACATTTGTTTTAAAATACGCGTCAAAGGGTTCAAGGACAATTTTTGTTAAATTGTCAGTTAAGGGACTATCTAATACAATTTTGGCCCTAAAGGGTGTTGTTAGTTTGTCATTTACAACTTAGCAATTTTCTAGGTCATAATTCCGTCCAAAATTTTAGTAGAGTTTAAAATATGAAGTGATGAAGGTTTGTGAACGAGTGTCATGGACCACTCAGCGCAAAACTAGAATTCAGGGACGAAAAATAACTAAGTTCAGGATTCTCTCGTGAAATCACTTCTGGGAAATTCTGTTCCTGTTCTGTTATGCCTCGTATCTTACTGGCATGCCCTTCGTGCTTTGGAATTTGGTAGTAGCATAGAAATTATCTCTGATTCCCTGTTGGATAATGAAAAAGGTTTAGCTATTTCTTTTTAATTCCACCCTTTTGTCTCAACCAAGTAGTGCTAGCATTACTATCTTTGTTTCAGTATGTGACAAATGAATTTCAACGTGCTTTGTAATATTATTGTTGGATCGGTTCTCACCAGCGGTCCACGTGTATCTGAACTGCTGACGAGGTATTCACCAATTGTCCACGTGTCCTTGCTATCCTGAAATATCTTTAGCTTCAGGCTAAGACGGGGAGGCGGGGGTGGCCACCTACAAAGACTCTCCGATACTTAAGTCAGTGATTTATCCATAGGATAGAACAACAAGGATTTCGTTTTTCTCTGTAAAAATATTTTTTGTATATTATATTGCTTCTTCTCTATACCCCCCTTTGGGAGGAAACAAGGCTTATATATATATGATCTTGGGACTGGGAGTTTTTTGGCTTTCAATCCCAGGATCGAGTACTTTTTTCCATCATGACTTACTCCTGAAATCACGGGTCATGGTTACCGTGACCTTCCTTGCATCGTTGCGGCCTGTTTTCTGCCATCCCCTACGATTCCAGCCTGTCGGGGGTGAGATTTTGACAAGCTGCCATTATGTCAGGACGACTTGCCCAATGCGCGCACATACCCAGGGTCGCATTAAATGCTCTGTCTGGGTCTAGAGCTGTGAGTTGCTTCCCACTGTACTCTGGTGGAAGACCCCTGAGGCTCTCGATCCCTAGCTGTCGAGGTAAGAATCGGACTGGGCCGAGCCCATCCAGGGTCTGGGATGGGTTCGGCCCTAGTCTTGGATAGCCCACGGGCCTATGCGGTACCACGTACGACTCGCGTGGCCTTTAATTGGTCACTCTGGACACATGTCAGACAGTGTGCCCCGTTTACGACCTGTTCAGCCACTTAATCGTCCATGAGGTGTATGATTTAGGAACGGGTCCAACAACTATCCCCATTTCCCTATTTGATGGATTCCTATCCATCAAGTGGGAAAATTGTTTCTCTGTTCCTTCAGTTTGAGGGATACAAGTGACTCCCCAATTGCCGACGTGGAAGTACACCATCCCGTGTCACAATTTTTTCAAATTTTGAAATTCTAACGCTTTCGTTTTCCTTGCCCTGCCCTCCTTCAGGAAAAACTCTTCGGCTCCCCCTCTATAAAAGCCGCATTTACGCTCATTTCTTACTTTACCAAAATCTCCAAGTATTTCAGCTTTCTTAAATCTTAGGGTTTCCGCATTTCCTTTTTTCCAGAACCTTTCGTCTTTTTCGACCGTATCTAATACGATGACCCTGGATCTGAGTCAGAAACTCTGCCCCGTTGCGGATTCCGAATTATGGTCGTTGAGGAGGCAGCTCTGCTTCCCGGGCGGAGTCATTTTAAAGAAGGTTGACGGCCCGGCGGATTGGTACCTTTACCCCTCTGCTCTAGAAGGCTCCATCGTTCTAGGGAGGAGGCATCTGGAGTGGTTGCGGTTTCCTCTTCCTCCCTTGGTCCACCAGTTCTTTAGCCTCACGGGGATTCATCCGATGCAGCTAAATGCTAACGGAATCATGATCCTGATGGGGCTTTCTGCCTTATCCATCCTCCTCAACACGCATATTGACCTGGAAGTGGTTTTTTATGCTTATAAGCTTATCCTCATCCCCAAAAGGAGCTTTTACCCCACTTTCTATCTTCAGCCGTCCCGGGGCGCCACATCTTCTGGGGCTTGCCGAGGTCGGACAAGCAGTGGGACTCTCATTCCAGAATATATGCCGTCGAAGGGGCGTGGTGCTCTCCCTGGGTGAACGGAGAGCGTTTTCAAATCCCCTCGTCCTTTCTGCAAAGTAAGTACTGGGTCGTGAATTTTGGGTCCGTGTATATTTCGTCCGTTTTTACTCATGATGTTTTGCTTTGCGCAGCCTCCGCGGAGGAAAACAAATTCGAGCCTCGGTTATCAGTGGGTCGGCTCCAGGAACTAGAGGGAATCATCCTCTTCGGGTCGTCTGGGGATTGCCAACACATCCAAGCTGTCCTGAATCCCCAGGTGATGAACATGATGCCAAGGATGGTCTCATACCTCCTCTTCCCACTAGACACGTGGGTCATCACCAAGCACCTTCAGAGCTACCTTGACGCCTCCGTCTTGAACCGGTTCTGCCGGGATGAGCAGGGTCGCATCGCCATGGTGGGCCATCAAATCACGGCCTCAAGCTAGCTGGCGGGTCCCAACAACTTGGTAGCGCTGATCAGTCACGAGCTCGAAGAGGCGGTGAAGCTCGTGGCTGAGGAATGTGCTAGGATCCGCAGGGAGGAGACCGCCGCCCCTAAGAGGGCTAAAGGTGAGTTCATTTTTGTATCTTTGGGCTCCGTCGGTCAGGTCGTGGCTGCGTTTTAACCATGTTACTTGCCCTTTGCTGGTTCGGACGTAGGCCCTTCGGCGGACCCCTCCCCAGTCAAAGGGAAGATCGATGTGCACAAGGCTCACCCCAAGGTCCCCTCTGGTCGGTGTTTGGTGGTGTCCTCGGAGGATGAAGCCTCAGGAGTTGTCATCCTAAGAACAGATTCTGACGACGACCTGGAGGGTCTATTTGTGACCGGGGATGAAACGCCAGTAGCACCAACTCCCGAGGCAGGCAGGCTCATGATCCGGGAGGTGCCGGCCATGAAGATTGTGTACGGTAATGGGGCGCCTTCGAGCCTGCCTGGTGAACCTTCTACGCCGACCTCTTCTGCCCCCAGCTCTGGCTCGAAGGCGGGAGCGGGGTCCGGTACTGCCCGTTCCCGTAGGGAGATTGCTGAGCTCAGTAGAAGAGCTCTGAGGTTGAAATCTCGGTTGTCTTCCCCTCCCTCTGTCCCGATGAATCAGGGTCACGAGGCTAACTTATCCTCCAGGAATGAAAGCCCGGCGGGGAAGAGGGGCAGAGGTGCCCCCTCTTCTGGCAGTGAAGACGACGGGGCCACGCTGACCCTCATGAGGAGGAGAAGGTCTGCACGTAGTGGCCCGTCAGGAGGAGTTGGTCAAGACAAGATCGAAAAATCACATTCAAGCAGGGCTCCAAAGGGGCCGGCAACCGAAACCGTCGATGTAGTGGCAGTCGCCGCGACCTCTTCTGCTGAGGATACGCCGCCCCCTACTGTTGCCCATAGTGCGCCCGGCGATGCCCTGCCTCCTACCGTCTTAATCTCTGCTACCTCTGAAGCATCGGAAGAAGCCACTGGAGTTCATTCGGTGGAGGGACACGGCGTCCTCCCGGTTGGCGGGTCGGAGCCGCGTTCCTCAGACGCGGGCAATGCCCAGAGAAAGGGTCCAGCTGCGGAGTTCGAGCTGGAGGCACTTTCCTTGGAGAACATTGAGCTCATCGCTAACCGCAGTATTGCGCAGGTCTGGCTCGTCTGGCCACCACTTCTATATTTTTTGGCAACCATGCTGAACGCTGACTTTGCTTTTTTGTATTCTGTAGCTAGCCGTCGTCCAGTCTTTCTACTCCTCTCGAGTCAGGGAGCTGACCGGGGAGCTAAATGCCCGAGTGTGGTGGCTCATGCTCTGAGCATCAAAGGGGTCAGGCGCGAGGAGCTGGACGCCAAGTTAGCCGAAGATGAGGCTGACAAGTTGGCTCAAGCCGAGGCCGCTAAGCTGGCCCAAACCGAGCTTGGGGTCAAAAAGCAGGAGCTGCAAAATGCAGGGGCAGAGATGGGGCTGGCTT
>JXTB01000291.1:0-73552 GCA_002914805.1 Parasponia andersonii
TTGTGGTGGAGTCACCATCTGCCCTTCAGCAAGTCGTCGCAGAGTGTCGTTGATCTGGTTAGTGACTTGCTGGAGGTTCACGAGCGTTTCCTCCATGCGATCCTGTCTTCGAGATAGGTCCTCTGTTGCCGTCATAGTAGGCTGTTCTGGAGCGGGGTCTGCCTGTGTCGTAGCAGTACTCTGAGGTTGATTTTGGCTAGTCCCGGTGGCTCTGGTAGTGTTTCTGGTATTTGCCATTATCGAAAAGGTGGAATTTGACAAATATTTCTGCCGGAATAGCCCTCCTTCTAGCGCCAATTGTTGATGGAGGTTTTATCAACAATAAATTTATGAATAATCAAGAGATGTGGCTTGTGTAAATTGAAGTAAATAATCAAAGCAAATAAGGAGAGAGGGATTTATAGTGGTTCAGCCCCGAAAAAGATGAGCCTACGTCCACTGTTTTCTCACTATAATGATGAATATTCAAGGTTACAATACTCAAAAGCTATTGAAGAATGCTAAAGAATTTAGACTACCCAAAGTTTGGAATACCCTAGGCGTGTATTTGGTCTGACTTCTATTCTCTGTGACTTGTTTCTACCTAGAATTGGTTGTGTCCTTGTTCGGATCATAGAGTCTCCTTTATATAGATTGTAGTGACCTTATCCCCCTAGGTTCCTTATGTCTCTAGGATCCTAATTGAATAAACGGGTAACTATACAATTGGGTAATTATCCAATTAAGTAATTGGATAATTATTCAAAACGGATAACTAGTTAATTATAAACAATACAATTGGATGACTACTCGAAAAGGATAACTTAGTTAATCGCAAATAGGAGTCTTCAGTTTCCCTTTCCTTGTAGGTTTCTTCCACAGCATTTACTTATTTCCCTCTTCTTGTAGGTTTCCTTTATAGTGTTTTCGTGTTTCCCTTTTCCTATAGGTTTCCTGTTTGTTAAGGAAAACTGGACGGAGAAGGTCGCACAAAAACCTGCGGAAGAGGTCGCATATAAGCATCACAGAGGAGGTCGTATATATCCTTCTTGGAGGAGGTCGCATACCTTAGGATTTTAGACCGCACAACAATAAGTATTAATTTGGCCAATAAAAATTTATCATGCATATTTTTTGTAATAAAAAATAGGAGAAAAAAATAGTATTAATGATGCACGTTTTTTCATGCATCCCATTATAGCCGTTAGATCACTATTAGATGATGATCAAACGGATAAAAAAAAATTTATACATAGATAAAAAAAAAATACCTATACATAGATTAAAAAAAAAAAAAAACCTATTGGATTGGCAACCTATATATAAATACATGCATTTTGAGTTTTAGTGCATAGCTTACATTATTTGCTCAATTTTCTTGGATAATTGCTTGCAATGAATTAGAATTTAAACGTTAACTAAATCTTGGACATTTTGGTTCACATACACCCTCTGCTTGATTTGGTTCAAATCTAGTCATTGACTTGAGTTTAGGTCCATGTAAGGGATATAAATGTCTCCGATTTGTGTTTGGTATATATTTGACTACCTGTTTGATTCATAAATTGTACGATTTCGACTTTGGAGAAAATTCTTCGGTTCATAACGAAAAACTTAGGTTCCATCTTCACAAAGTAAAACATTCTGGTTTCCCAAGAAATATATATATACCCATATATGTAAACGTGCATACATGTTAGTTGTAAGTACATAGTTTACATTATTTGCTTATTATTCTTAGATAATTTCTTGGTTAATTTTTGATTCATATACGTTCTGCTAGTTTTGGTTCAATTCTACTCATTGATTTTAGTTTATGTTCAAGCAAGTGATGCTAAATTCTTCGATTTGTTTTTGGTATATATTTGAATGATTTGTATTTCGTATTTGCTTAATTTGTGCTGGAAAAATTTGTCATAATACAAATTGTTAAAAAAACATAATGAAATATGTCAATACACTAAAATTTTGTGCATGCTAGTCTCTATGATAAGTTTTATTAGAATATATCACTTTTGGTAAACTGAAACGCAATATTTTTTATTTGAGTACATAGAAATATATAAGTATCATAATTTTACTACTTTGGTACATGTATTGTTACGATCAGAAATCGAAAGCCGTAATTTTTAGTAATTTTAAATAAAAATATAATAAAATATTAATTTTACGAAATTCAGGAGAAATCAAATATATTAGATGATTTTTTTTATTCCTTATATTATTATGAATTCCATAATTATTAAAACTCTTATTAGTTTTTAATTACTTAAGAAAAATACTCGTTAAAATTCAAAAAAATTTCCAGTTATCTCATTTAGATACTTGTTGAGAAATCATAAATTTTTAGTAAATTGAGTTCAACTGAAAACTTTAGTCCAATATTCAAAATAATTACATAAAATCACTTGTAGTATTAAATTTTCAAATTAATAACAAAACCATCCTCATACATGTACTTTGTAAATTTACTAATCTTGGTTAAATAGTTGAACAAAGAAAGAAAGTTAATAGAGTATACACACCCTACAGGGGACGAGGAGTAGGAAAGCAAGTACAAGCTACACAACTTGTCTAATTACTGGGATGACTATATCAAATAGACAAATACTTGAATGCTGTAGAAATTCAATTATCTTTATGAATGGATGCAATTTTACTAAACCTATGTGGTTAATACCATTTCTCAAATTCATTTATAAACCAAGTTTATAAAATAATTAATATTGAGAATAATCACATACTCAACACCAAAACCAGAAATATATAATTGTACGTATCATACATCAATCAATGTAAATGAGTAAGCTCTTATTCTCCCATCACAGTTCTATAATATCCCTTACCAAAGGTACCCAACATCTTCATATTACTTAGAAGTGTGCCAACCAAACACCTATGCAGAGGCTTAGGTATTTTACTTAGCACTACTGCAACTCGCTAGTGACTTAGACTACTATGATACAATAATGGAACTCAAGTGTGTGATCCTATGATATGTACAATATGTAATAGATATGTAATAACCATGAAAAATATAACCAAACAATATTTTAAAAATTCACTTGGCATTATTCTCGGATTTACTGTAATATGGGCAGTTCTCTGCTATATTACCATTTAATCACAATTTAAAAATATGTATATAATATCACATAGTCTAATCTTAATATAATCCAATATGTTTCCATAATTTATTAAACTATTGCATAACCACGATTTTTCATAAACTAATTATAATGCAATTATAAATCAAAACAAGTATAAAACTAGGAAATTGAATTCCTATATTGAGATGGTAGCTATACCAAGCTAACGATACTCGAAGAAACTCCCGTTAGTCACTTGGGTGTTTGGACGGTCATTTCAGAATCTCGATAAGCTTACTTGAAAAGGTAATATTTTTGTTTTAAGCCTATTTAAGACTCGGGACCTTGAAACTGAATTCTGATTTCGAATTTGGACTCATTAAGGTTGAGAGACGAACTTTGATATAAATTTAACTATGTTTCCAAGCTGTACTACTTGCATTACCTAATTTATATTTAAATTTCGGGATGACATTCTTTTAAGGAGGGGAAGATATAAAATTTAGATTTTTAAAAGGGTAATAAAGTAATTTAAACATAAGAGTATTTTGGTAAATTATAATTTTTAGAATAATTAAATAAAAATATTTGAAATATATTTGGACTATTTAAAGTCTAGGTTCATTTGGGCCTATATGTAAAGAAAAACTTAAAATAAAGACTAAAGTGTAATTACGAAAGGACATAATTGAAAGGAATTTTCAAAAACTGGGTAAGAAGTGTAATTAGCATTAATAGTTCCCATTAAACCAGGAACTAATACATGGCTCTACAGTTCCTCTAATTACCTTCAAATCCCTTATTTTCCCCTTCTTTTTCCCTGAACCCTTGAGACTCCCTCTTGCTGATGTTAACAATTATCGAGACCAAATGCCACACTACTGACTTTTTGCCCTAATGGGCCACTTGGCCTTGTTCTTCGGAGGAAGATGAAGATAACTTGACAATTCGCATCGTGTTTCGAGCTTCGGTGCTCGAGTTTGGGGCTTCCGAAAATACCACCTTCGGCACGATTTTTCGGCAAAAAATCTAGTATCCAGCCACCAACCCCATCACCGCTGACGCATTTTACCTTCTCTTGAGCTCGCCAATCAACTCTACCAGGTGACAGCCGTCAATTTATTGCCGATGAGCATTACATCATTATTACCATATTTAATTATTTCATTTGTGGTATTTTAATAATTATTTTGTAAAATAAATTATTTAGCCAAGATCAGTAAACTTACTGTGTGAATGTATGAGGATGGTTCTGTTATTAATTTGAGAACTTAAAATTTCAAGTAATTTTATGAAAATTATATTAGACATTGGACTAAAGTTTTCAGTTGAACTCAATTTACTAAAAATTTATGATTTCTCAACAAGTATTGAAATGAGATAACTGAAAATTTTCTTAAACTTTATTGAGTATTTTTCTTAAGTAATTAAAAATTAATAAGAGTTTTTATGGTTACGGAATTCATAATGATTTGAGGATCAAAACGAAATTATCTAATGCTTGATTTCTCCTAAATTTCGTAAAATTAATATTTTATTGTATTTTCACTTAAAATTACTAAAAGTCACGGATTTATATTTCAAGTCATGACATGTATCGGTTCCGATATAATTGATTTGGTACATATATTTACTTTGGTATAAGTTTAAATATAGTTCATAGTTTCAATGTTCAGATATACATGAATTCAGCTAGTGTTTGTAAATCTGAGTGAATTGAAGGGCTTTTTCTAGTACATATGGCTTAGATTAGTGATTTCTGTTTATATCATTAATGATCTTTATTTGGTCATATTTGATTTCTGAAATTTGGTTGATCATATGTACATGGTTCATATAATCTTTTATAGGCATATGTACTGGAACTTGAATATTGGTGAATGACATGCCATACAGGAATGCTCGATTTCAATTTAGGTTAAAAAGGAGAGTTTCCTAATATTTCATGTTTCTGGTTCATATTTATAAACCAATGACATATATATATATTTTTTTAATTTCTCTATTTTGTGGTTCATAATTGTTACACATATATGTATATAATGAGCTGTAATATATATTGATTCAGTCAGGTATATATATATATATATATATATATATACCAGTAATAAGTTTGATATAGGTTCATTAACATAAGTTTTAATAGCTTTGGTATATAGAAAAGGACATTGATTTGTATTTACGAACAACTACTACTATTATATATGTATTTATGAAACTGAACATAAAACGTCATAGCTTATAATGAGCTGTTGTCTCAAATACAAATATGCACGGTATATATAAATGCGATTCTTATTTACGAGTTTCTAGTTCTTGTATGTATAACGACTTTCTAAAATATGTTGTAGGTAATGTACTTAGTACCTGAAGATAAATGGTCTGGATTGAGAAAAGTAAAAGTGTAATCCAGAATAAACATATTACAAGAACTAAACAAGAAATGGAGTAAAAAGAGGGAAAAAAAAATTAAGAGTTAAAAAAAAAAATGTTTTCGGCCACTTTTTAGACATCAAAGTAAACAATAGCATTCCCCACCTATTAATACATCACCTGGTAGTATGACAATGCCAGGCCGAAAACAAAGATGAGCTAGCGTTCAACATTGTTGGAAGGAAATATACATTTGGCTTGAAAGAATTTACTGCAAACATAGGATTGAAGACAAAGGACAGAGAGAAGCTAGAAAAGAGAGAGCTGAAAAAAGGAGGTTTACAAAACTATTTGGAAAAAAATAAAAACCAAAGATGAACGCAAAAGAGAAAAATCAGAAAAATGTGGCAAAAGCAGTGCAAAAAAAGCATCTCAGCATTTGAATCCTACAGTAGAAGAAATGATGAAATGAAGATCAAGCTGGCCAAGCTCCATATTGTAGAAAACGTTTTGTTCGGAAATCAAGATAGAAAAGCTATCAAAATTGAATATATAGAAAAACCCACGTTACAAAAATCAAAAAAGAGGAGCAGATCATGGAAAAGGAAATTAAAGTTTAACTTAAGAATGTAAAAGTTACTAAGCTAAATACTTATTTTCAACATGTTACTCTACTCTTTTGTACTTAGTGATCATCAGCAATTAAAGAAAAGGGTTGGTTAAGCCTGAAATTTTTCTTAACAGCAATTGGAGCCTTCGATTAAAAGACTCATGTGGACATAATAGCTCAAGCCTTCAAAATATGTCTCCTGCATCACTGGAAATAAAATTTTGCCTGCTAATAACAATTTCGAGGGCGCTTTAGTGACAAAAGTAAGACAGAAAATTCAAAACTAATCCCTCAATGGAACAGATTCGATTTCTTGTTTTTTTTGTTTGTTTGTTTTTTTTTTCTCTTTTTTTAGAAGGTATCGAGTCTTGGGGATCGATTCTTGTTATAATCTCATGAATGAAAAAATTAATTTTACCTGGTCATTCAACATCAGCTAGACCGAAATTCATTCACAATTTAAATTTCCAACGAGTGGTCAAACAAAGATCAATTTTAAGTCATCTTAAATCACTTTTACTCTATATAATAGGCCTCCTAAACAATAAAACAACATCAGTAGTTCTCAAAACAAACCTACATATATCCAAAGCGAAGTCAATCATAAAAGAAATCAAAAATTCAATTCCCCGAATTCCTCAATTCATCCTTCAAAAGAACAATATTGAAGACCAAAAAACAAAAATAAATAAATAAATAACAAATAAAAAATATCTCGAGTATTACATTCCCAGAACAACCCAAGATTCACCACAGGAAACACCCACCGAGTACTTTCCTATGAGACCTGCTCCTTTTCAAGTCGTTTGTATGCAATAAACTACATCTTTACGGTTTAGCAAACATCAAAATAAGAAGTATATTGCATCTAATTAATATACGTCACCAATCAGTTTGTTAAGTATTAATTCGCGTTCAACAAATGTATGCGGCTATAAAAATTAAAAAGTAATCATGGAGACCTTTTTAGAATAATTTAAAGGCCCCAAACATATAAATGAAGAAAGTAGAATAAGGCAGACACAGTTCAAATTTTCGAGTGCATGCATGGATGGCTCGGATTTTAATTAACTCTAGAAACCCCATACTACACCCAATTAGAAAACAATCTTCATCAAGCCACAGAAGCGCCAGTCAACTTCTCGAACTCCTTCGTAACACTAAGGTTATCATCAAAGTCGACGATCTTGGTGATCTTGTTAATTTCAATCCGAGCAGCTTCTCTTAGTCTTTCAATCTCTTGTTTCCTCTTCTTTTTTATTAATTCGCGATCATCATCAGTTTCACTTCGTGTTTCGAATTCTCGACCACACTGTCCCTTCTTGTTCTTCATCAAATCAGAACGAACTTCATCTGGAGTATGTCTCTGCTTCTTGATCATCATCAACTGGCCGTGATCATGATTTCTTGATATTTTAAGTTTCTTGTTAATTAAGTCACGATCATGATGATCAACTTCACCTAGACCACGTCTCTGCTTCTTGATCATAATCAACTGGCCGTGATCGTCGTGATTTGTTGATCTTTGAAGTTTCTTGTTTAAGTCACGATCATCGTAATCAGCTTCATCTCGGGTACGTCTCTTCTTGATCATCAACTGACCGTGATTTCCATGATTTCTTGATCTTTGAAGGTTCTTGCTCATTAATTTTTCTTGCCTGAGACCAACAGCATCAGGAGCCGTTTCTTTACATGCATCTTCGAGTTGCTTCTTTGCTTTGCGAATGATTTCGGCAAAGCGGTACTTCAGGAAAGCAATTCTGGCCGCTCGCTTTGGAGAATTAATTATCTCTCCTTCTTCTGTTGTTGCTGACACTTCAGCCTCAGCCTCACTAGTGCCACGGTGGAGAGTGCTACGATGACGGGACATGGCGGCCCGAGGAGGAGGAGGAGGAAGTGGTGGTGACGGAGGCAGAGATTTCTTGGAAGAATTTCTAATCTGGAATGATTTGGCCGTGGATGTCTGAGTAAAGAAACTTAGTCTTGACAGTTCAAGAATGTATTCGAGGGTTTGAGGAGCGTACGTAAGTAAAATTCATAAGAGCTTCAAATTAAATTGGAAGCGGGACTCAGGGGCGATTAGGGTTATACGTAACCTTTATTTTACATGAATTAGTGTTAAAACCTTATTTTATTAAGGGTAATATAGTAATTTTCAGCAAATGGCATTTTCGTAATTTAAATTTTTCGAAATATTTATCCAAAATATCTGGAATTGTTTAATGGGTGCTACAATTCTCAAATTTGCTATTAATTCCACCATTTCTTCTCTTCTTTTTCGCACAAGTCCTTGAGAGAGAGAAGGAGAGAATGCCAGAATGATTCAGTCTAGCCATCGCCGCACGATGCCTTCGCCGGCTAGACGCACTACCCCACTGGGAAGGTTACTCGTCGATGAAGAAAACCCGACCACCCTTGCCATGTTTCAAGCTCCAGTGGCCAAGATCTAAATCTCCGAAATTACTGCCTCAGACGTTTTCCGGCCAAATACTTGTCGTCCGACATCAGTTGCTCTCACCACAAGCACATGCAACTTCATTTCGCCTTCACCGACCTTCTCCAATTGGTTTCACGGCTCAACTTAGCTCCGGTGAGAATGATGAATGATTAATTCACTCATAAATCAAGTATCATTCAACTCAAGTAATTGTAGGTTCTTAAGTATTTTCGTTGGTTTGATGTGTTTTTGCTTTATTTTTATAGTTCTTATAAATAAATGAGTATTAAGAAAAATTGGTGACAAACATTGAGATTTCAACCATTTGAGATGAAATTGAGTCCGATATGAATGCAACGTAATAAAAATCAGGCAAAATGGAGCTAAAACGAAGAAATGGCACCCATGGGAAGAAAAGCTATCGTACTGAGTTCTAGAGTTGAGAGCGCCGTGACACTGTAATAGTAGCACCACAGCGCTGCCTGAAAAACTGAGTTCCAGAGGCTATAGCACTGTAGTGCTTGCCAGGGAATACCATGGTACTACACAGCATTCGAAAACGCGTTTTCAGTGAGTATGTAGAGGCAATCGGGACTACTAATGTAATCTGATTGAATGGTTGATATTCTACCCAGAGTAAGTCAGCTTGGAGTCTCTTAAATACATCCTTAGACCTCCATTTGAAGGATAGAGAGTTGGAGAGAAAATAGAAACTTTAGAGCTCAAAATTTATAGAGAGAAGAGAGCTTTGGAGCTAACATTTAGAGAGGAAACTTGAGAGAGTTGTTTGAAGAATTGAAGCTTGAAGTTCTACCTCCACAGAAGAGTTTTTTCTTATCTTTTTCTCACCCTAATCTCATTTAAATTTTTATATTGTATTTGTTTTATGAATATGTTCGAATATATGAAATTCTTATTGAGATTTATGTTAGATTCTCCTATGTTGTTTTAGTTTTTATATGCTTAAGTATGATGTAACTTAAACTTTGATTCTATGTCTTGATTTTTAATATGTTCTTTGATGTTGTTCTTGAATTTATTTATGCTATTCCATGTTTAATGCTTCTCAACTAATTAGCTACAGGTTGGATAATTTAGTTTCTAGAATTTGGCACTTGAGAAAGGGAATTTTAAAAACAACTATAGGATAGTATAACCTAGGATTTTATAGAGTTTGAGAGAACTTATAATTCCTTTGAAGCTATGATCAAAAAACCATTGAATATAATGAATTCTTAATTCCCAGGTTTCGAATAGAGATATTGGAACTGAGAATTAAAAATGATTTCACTGGTACTCGAGAGAGGAAGTAGAAATATCTTTGGGTTATTAGCTTATAAACTAGGAATAATTGATTAAAATGTGATTGGTGATCAAAAAACATAGTTGATAGTTAGGTGAATTCATTCTCCTAATATATTTATGCATAGAAGTTTCCATATTTTATTTTTGTATTTATATTTATATTTGTATTTATTCAATTAGAATTCATTTAGTTTGGTTACCTAGATAAAATTAGGTTATGATAATTCCGGTACTTAACGATAATTTAACACCCAATTTCTTGTGAGATTGATAACTCTATATTTATTACTTTATTACTTATTTACGACCCGTGTACTTGCGGTTAATTTTATGTATATGCATTTTATGGCTTTGTTGTTAGGGAATTGGTATTTTAGATTCTTGTTGATATCGAGAGTAAGTTACTTGATTTTAATTTTGGCGTTTATTTTCATTTTTAATATTTATTTTTGAATGTTTATTTTCTGAGGTACTTGGAGATGTTAGATCAACAAGTCCTCTTATGGTTTGATCAACAAGACTTGGAGCCATTTTATTATGCATGGTGGAGATACAGGGAGTTGCTCACCCTATGCCCGAGTTATGGTATTTCTCCGAAGTATCAAATACAAATTTCTTCAACAACCTTTGGGTCGAAACACGAATATGGGTGGAAAGAGAAAATGGTACCACCTTTATCCACCAATTATCTGCGAATAAAGCTTATTGTAAGACATGACCGATTTTGACTCTCGGAGTTAGAATTATCTATCAAGCCACCTTGGTTTAGGAAATAATTCTAATATTTCGGTACCATGATGTGATACTTCACATCACTAAGAGGAGCCTTCTTCCGACCTTGAATATCTTTTTGCATAGTTTTTGGAGGAGACAAGAATTTATCATGAGGAGTGAGAGAGAAGGGAGACTATTCTTAGTTCACAAATTGAGTCTTTTTATGACTCTCTTGGGGCCATGGCAAGGGCAATGACTTTAATTGATGCAAATGTCATAAACAACAATCAAAGCAACCATGATGAGCTAAGCACAAGCAAGAGAATCTTGAGTTTGTTTGATGATGACGACTCAAGTGAGGACAAGAATCAAGAATAGATCAAGAAGGGAGAATCGTAAGACAACACTTGTGAATCTTTACCCTTTGAGATCCAAATCATCATACTGCCACCATTCATCAAAGATCATATCTATGACGATCCAATGTGGCCAACACCTCCTCCACCATCTCTAGCACCATTTATTCAAGCTCACCAAATACATATGCCAGAGCTGAGACAAGTTGAGCACACGTACCAATTATTGGCATACATCGCCAAGCTTGAGGGCGTTTAAAACCAAGACCTATTTAATGTGTCATATGACATATACAATGGGTAGAAGCCACTATTTAACAAGCTTCACCAATTTGTATATGAATAAGCCTAAAGAAGCAATTTATGGAGAGGAGTCCCATACCACCCAAGTTAGAGCTGCCTTGCTTGGAGCACCACATTGGCCAACCTTAATAGGAGGCGAGAATGTCTCGCCTCTTTGGTACGTATTCTTTTTCCTTATTCTTATATTGAACACTTAAATTTTGAAAACATTGCCAATGTTGAGTTTCGCGGTGAGAGCGCTTATTGATTAATTATTTGTTGGGTATGACTTTGCTTATGTGTTAGTTGTTTTGACTTTTTTTTCGTATGAGTTGGTTTCTTTTGACAAATCTTTTATTCGTTTTTTTTCTTTTTCTTGTTTGAATAAATTGTGAGTTTTGTTGAGATGAGATAACTTATTATTAATGATGAGTTTAGTCACTAAAGGTCCTTTAGGTCTTTTAAAATACAATTCATTGAAATTATTTATGTACTTGACTCGGATTAATTGAATCTCATTCTCGATTCTATACATTTGAGCACGATAATCATGATCACTTGACTCTTTGAGGTTTTAGAGAATACTTGTGTGCATTAGATAGGCATTGATATCTCATGAACTCTAGAACCCATTTAAGTGAAACTTGAGGTAAAATTCTATGTTAGGTGTCTTAGAGAAATGATTGAGGCCATCTTTGAACTGTTTGAGCCTTTCAAGCCAACCTTGATATATTGTCATCTTAGTACACCCACTTTGAGACTATTTGTACCTTTCTTTTTCTAGCATATTTTTTCCAAACCAAAATAATGACTACTAATCTTATCCTTAAGTATGTTGATTGTTTTAAAGAGTCATTTTGTGTTATATTCATGTTGGGAGGAAGGATGCTATTATGAAGCAAAAAAAAAGAGAAAAAAAGAGAGAGAAGAGAATAATTTGGTGAAAATTTTATTTCCTTACCCTTTACTTGTTTTTCAACATTGAGAACAATGTTGATTTTGAGTTTGGGGGAGAGGTTTTTGATTTTCATCCTTTTGTCTTATTTCATATCTTTTGTTTTAAAAAAAAAAAAGAAAAAATTCAATAATTGTTTGGTGGAGTATTGATAGAAGAGAAATTTAGTTGAAAAAAATTGTGGGAGTACTATTTGGTGTACCAAGGAATAACTCTACAAAGGTCTTGGATTAATATGCTTCAGGGTGATTTGAACCTCAATTTTTTTTTTTCTGAAATTATCTTACTTTTGCCCAAGCCGACATTATAAGCTTAATGAAAGATCTCTTGATCTTTGATGACATACTAACATACATTAATGGAGAGCAATATGAAAAATGAGCATATGGTAGTTTCAAATTGCATCATATAGAGATCTTTCAGTGTCGATCGAAACACACAAGTCTATCTAAAATTCATTTTGTTAAGTGATATTAATTTTGCACACACTTACACATTGAGAGTCTTGAGTGGAGTTATATTGATGCTTAAAGTTGAAAATCTAGATAATCTTAATATTTGCATTTCCTTTGAGCTTGGAACATTTTTGCCTTTAGAGATACTTATATGGTTTTTGATTCGATATAAAACTCATATTTTGTGTTTTACTTTTCTTTTTCTTGTTTTGTTTTCCCCAAGGACAAGCAAATATTCAAGTTTGGGGATATTTGATAAATGATTAATTAACTCACAAATCAAGTAGCATTCAACTCAAATAATTGTAAGTTCTCAAGTATTTTTGTCAGTTTGATGTGTTTTTACTTTTTTTTTTTTAGTTTTTATGAATAAATAAAAATAAAGAAAAATTGGTGATAAATATGGATATTTCAACCATTTGGGATGAAAGTTGAGCCTGATATGAATGCAATGCAATAACAATTAGGCAAAATAGAGTGAAAACGAAGAAATGGTGCCCCTGAGAAGAAAAGTTGTCATGCTGAGTTCCAGAGCCAAAAGCGTTGCGGTGCTATCTTGAAAAAATGAGTTCCAGAGGCTATAATGCCACAGTACTTGCCAGGGAGCGTCGTGGCACTACGCAGTGTCTGGAGGCGAGTTTTTAGCGAGTTTTTAGAGCGAATCTGCACGATTAATGCCATCTAATCGAATGGTTGATATTCTAACTAGAATATTTCAGCTTGGAGCCCTTTAAATACATCCTTAGGCCTCTATTTGAAGGGTGGAGAGTTGGAGAGAAAATACAAGCTTTAGAGCTCCAAATTCATAAAGAGAGGAGAGCTCTGGAGCTAACATTTGGACGGAATAATGGTTGACGGAATAATGGTCTCTCTCGATGCCTTTCTGCTAATTAAACTAGTCTGGCGTTACCACCTCCGCATGGCCTACGAATTCCCTGTTCTCCCAGCCAGACCTGTAGCTCTCCGCAGAAAGGACATCCACCTACCTCTGGTACCTCGTCTTTAGCTTCTCTGTATCCACCAGTCTATTCCTCAGCACCGCTAGCCTCAGCTCCACTTGCCGCTGTGACAAGTCGATCAAAAGAGTGTTAATATCGGCAAGATCTTCACCGTGCTTGCGAGACAGCTCTGCATGAGCTCCCATCAATTTTTTGTGATCCAAGCAAAGATGTCGGTTTACCTCATTGGACCGGTCGAGTCTGTACTGAAGGGAATAGGCCTCCAGCTTGGCTTTTGCCTCAGCCTTCCTCGCCTCTTTCTCATCATCGACAGCCCTATCGTGAGTGATGAAGGCTAGCCCCATCTCCGCCCCTGCGTTCTGCAGGTCCTGCTCCTTGACCCTGAGCTCGTCATGGGCCAGCCTAGCGGCCTCGGATTGAGTGAGCCTGTCAACCTCTGCCTCGGCCAACTTTGCAACCAGCTCCTCGCACCTGACCCTCCCGGCACTCAGAGCGTGAGCCACCGCGCTGCCGACCCTAGCCTCGTCCAGGCTCCAATACAAGTCGAAGTCAGCTCTCAACTTGGCAAGGGCGGCCTTGCTCCGCTCGGCCAGCACAGAATGGGAGGTCAACTCCCCTGTCAGCTCCCTGATGTAAGAAGAATAAAAGGACTGGGTGGCAGCTAACTGTAAGATACAAGAAAGGGAAGTCAATGTTCAGTAGGGATGCCAAAAAATGGAGGTGGCGACCAGACAAGCCAAACCTGCATAATGTTACGACCAGTGACAAACTCAACGTTCTCCAAGGATAGCACCTCCAACTCGGGCTCCGCAACCGGACCTTCTCCTTGGGCATTGTCCACGTCTGAGGAATGCAACTCCACCCTGCCAACTACGAAGACACTCTCTCCTCCTACCGGACATGCTCCTGTAGCTCTTTTCGACGGTCTCGAAGCAGTGGTGGTGGGGACGGTAGAAAGTTGAGCATCGCGGAGCACGCCTTAGGCGATAGCTACGATCGGCGCATCCTCAACAGAAGACGCCACGGCGACTGCTGCTGCATCAGCAGTTTCGGTTGCCACCCCCGTTTGAGCTCTGCCTGAATGTGATTTTTCGGTCTTGTCTTGACCAGTTCCTCCTGATGGGCCACCACGAGCAGACCTTCTCCTCCTCATGAGGGTCAGTGTGGCCCCATCGTCATCACTGTCAGAAGTGGGGGCAGCTCCGCCCCTCTTCCCAGCCATTTTTAGATAAGTCGGCCTCGTGACGCCATTTTATTAGGACCAGGTGAGGGGAAGACAGCTGAGATTTCAACCTTGGAGCCCCCCGGCTGAGATCAGTAATCTCCCTACGGGGGCAAGCAGCACTGGACCCCGCGCTCGTCTTCGAACCAGAGTTGAGGGAGGAAGAGGTCGGAGCGGCGGATTCCCCGGGCAGGCTCGAGGGCCCCCTTACCACAAACGAATTTTATGGCCATCATCTCCCGAGTAGGAAGTCCACTAGCACCAGAGGAGGGGACCGCAGGTACCTCGTCCTCTGAGGACACCACAAGGCACCGACCAGCGGATACCCTGGATCGAGCCTTGTGGACAACGGTACTTCTCTTGACTGGAGAGGGGTCTGCTGAAGGGCCTGCATTAGAACCTATAAAGAGCAAGTAACGTAGTTAAAACACAGCTATAATCCGATTGACGAAGCTCCAAAATGCGAAAATGAACTCACCCTTAACTTTTTTGGGGGCGGCGGTTTCCTCTCTACGGAGCCTGACACACTCCTCGGCCATGAGCCTCACGGCCTCTTCGAGCTCGTGGCTAGTCAGTGCCACCAAGTCGCAGGGACCCACCAGCTGGCTCGACACCGTAACCTGACGACTCACCATGGCGATGCGACTCTGCTCATCACGACGGAACCAGTTCAGAGCTGGGGCATCAAGCTGGCTCCACAGGTGCTTCATGATGACCCAGGTATCCAACGGGAAGGGAAGATATGAGATCATCCTAGGCATCATATTCATCACCTGGGGGTTCAGGGTGGCCTGGATGTGTCGGCAATCCTTAGGGGACCCAAAGATGACGATCCCTTCCAACTCGTTGAGCTGCCCCGTCGACAATTGCGGCTCAAATCTGCTTTCCTTTGCAGAGGCTGCACAAGAAAAAATATCATGAGCAACAACGGACGAGGTAAATGTATACCCAAAAATCACGACCTAGTACTTACTCTGCAGAAAAAATGAAGGAACTTGGAAGAACTCCCCATTCACCCAAGGAGAGCACCACGCCCCTCCGACGGTATACAGCCTAGAGTAGCAGTCCCATTACTTATCTGACCTCAGAAAACCCTAGAAAATATGGCGTCCCAGGAGCGGTTGAAGGTAGAAAGTGGGATAGGAGCTCTTTTTGAGGATGAGGGTGAGCTTATAGGCGTAAAAGACCACCTCCAGGTCTATATGTATATTATAGAGAAATGACAGGGCGGAAAGCCCCATCAAGATTATGATTCCGTTAGTATTGAGCTGCATCGGATGAATCTCCGTGAGGCTAAATAACTGATAGACCAAAAGAGGGAGAGGAAACTACAACCACTCCAGATGCCGCCTCCCCAGAATGATGGAGCCTTCTAGGGCAGAAGGGTAAAGGTACCAGTCCGTCGAGCCATCGACCCTCTCTAAAGTGACTCTGCCGGGGAAGCAGAACTGTCTCCTCAATAACCCTAATTCAGAATTCACGACGGGGCAGAGTTTCTTACTCAGATCCAGGGCTATTGTGTTAGATGTGATCGAAGAAGACGAAAGGTTCTAGGAAAATGAAGATGCGAAAACCCTAAGATTTGAGAAAGCTGAAATACTTGGAGATTTTGGTAAAGTAAAAAATGAGCGTAAATGTGGCTTTTATAAAAGGAGAGCCGAAGAGTTTTTCTTGGAGAAGAGCAGAGCAAGAAAGACCGAAGCATAAGAATTTCAAAATTTGAAAAAATTGTAACATGGGATGGCGTGCCTCCGCGTCGGCAATTGGGAGCCACTTGTATCCCTCAAATTGGAGGAACGGAGAAACGATTTCTCCACTTGATAGATACGAATCCATCAACTCGGGAAATGAATGCAGTTGTGGGACCCGTTCCTAAATCATATACCACGTGGACGATTAAGTGGCAGAACAGGTCATAAATGGGGCACACCGTCCGACACGTGTCTAGAGTGACTAATTAAAGGCCACGCGAGTCGCACGTGGTACCACATAGGCCCATGGGCTGTCCGAGGCTAGGGCCGAGTCCATCCCAGACCCTGGATGGACTTGGCCCAGTCCGATTCTTACCTCGACAGCTGAGGGTCGGGAGCCCCAAGGGTCTTCCACTAGAGTACAATGGGAAGCAACTCACAGCTCCAGACCCAGACAGAGCATTTAATGCGATCCTGAGTAGGTGGGCGCATTGGACAAACCATTCAGACAGAACGACAGTTTGTCAAAATCTCGGCCCTGACAAACTCGAGTCATAGAGGACGGCGAAAACTAGGCTACGACGATGCAGGAAGAATCACGGTAATCTCTGCCCGTGATCTCTGGAGTAAGTCCTGATGAAAAAGGTACTCGGTCCTAGGATTGAGAACAATGAGGTTCACAATTTCAAGACTATATATATGTACGCATACAAAAAGATAAAGAGATACTCATACAAAGAAAAACTAAATCTTTGCTGCCCTAAATCAAAGATAAACAACTGACTTAAGCATCGGAGAGTCTTTGTAGGTGGCCTCTCCCACCTCTCTGATCCTGCTAGAAGTCAAAAGCTCTTTGGAATAGTAAGAACACGTGGACAGTTGGAGGATATAACATCAGCAGTTCAGAGACACGTGGACAGCTGGTGAAAAACCGCTCCAATAATCACTATACAATTAAAGCAATTACAAATTAACTAACATAATATTAAAAATTTAATAAATCCGTGTCAAATTTAACATTTTATAGTTTTTATACCAAATATGGCACTAGCAATAACATTTTCATTAGCGATGGCCTTAACATAAAACAGTAGCCCAAAAAATGCCTTCAACCAAATTCTGCATTCTCAAAATCAGAAATACAATTGTGGCCGCAATACGAGTTCCTTTAGCTTGGGCATTGTGGCCGCTACAACAAAAGCCTCTTCGTCTAATAAAGAGAGATCATAAAACATAATCGAGCCCATGCATCTCTCCCGTTTTGTCAGATTCTTGCAATTCTTACCAATTGCCTCGAGTCCACGGGCTCCACTGTTTCTACAGTAGCTCTCACATCCATATAAGTTATAGTTGAGAGTTTAGGAGCAACATTTTCCACTTTTGCTTTACTTATAGTCCTTCTGGGCAGCTTCAATGTCCGAAGTGATTGAGAACTACTTGAAACAAACAGATTTAGAACGTGTCATTGCCAATATAAAGCGCAAACCCCAAACGAAAATTTTCAAAAAATCAAGTAAAACAACCAAAAGAAAGAAGAAATGTTCCATCAATGTGTTTTTATTTAAGGAAAAAACAAATTTAATTTGTCATCATAAACCCATGTCAGAGGCTTATATAATCTTTTGAATAAATCCCATAAGAAGGGGTATTACATTGGAATGGAAAAAAAAAAAAAAAAAAAAAGTGTGGGGAATGGTAATAACATATGACTCGAGTTTTGTACTTACTGGTCTGCAATTAAGGAGAGGCTTTTGTCATTAGAAAGAATTTAAAATGCAGAGCTTAGTTAGTTTGCCTGAGCTTCTTGTTAGCAGCATTCGAAGAAACCGATTAAAGAAATCGCAAGAGTGAGAAGCCCAGTCTAGCCAATCGATTTCTATCTCCTGCCAACAATCGAAGCCGTACAAAACTTTTCTCCATGAATTACAAACGTTTGGAATCACAACAAGTTTATCTTGAAAATTAGTTCTAGTGCTTCAGGTATTAGTTCTTCCCACCTTCGGAAGTCAATGTCTTCACACATAATTTAAAGACCAAGTAACAAACTGTAGTAACAAAAAGAGAAGCCAAAAAATGCTTGAAAGGAATATAATAATGGCACATTGATATCATAATTAAAACCATTCACTAGGATATGAAGATGGAGAATTTGAAGGGAAAAGAAAAACCTGCTTGTAATATAAGAAGAAAAGAAATCATACCTCAAGAAATGTAAAGACAGAAATTAAAATGCATATATATATATATATATATATATATATATATATATTAAATGACAAAAAAAAATATCCTCAGATTTAGATTTTCTGTAAAAAATAACTTTTAAGAATTTTGTAAATTAATACCTAATATTTGAAATCTCTACAAATACATATTGATAAATAAAGGGCTTTCACAGTAAAATGATTAAATTATCCCTTATTAGTTAATTAAAAAAATTCTAAACAGTAATATTAATTTTTAATTATTTCTTTTAGTTTTTATTTAAATTTAAATCAAAAAAAGAACAAAAATTGAACATTAAAAGGAAAAAGAAAGATTGAATACCTAAAAATTATACCCTCGATCCCCAATACCAAAATCTATCTGTTTGCCGGGTTAATAGCATTATTGGTTCCTAATCTATTACTATTTTGACATATTGGTGTTCAATCATTTTTTTGTGATATTTAAGTGCTAGATATTTCTCTTTTTGTCATCATTGGTCTTTTTGGCATATTCTATCTAAGATTTCATTAAAATTCATTTGAATGAGAGAAATTTTGAATCACTAATCTTGATTTTTCAATTATTTAACAATTACGTCTCTATTTTTTTTTTTTGTATTCATATTTACGATTAACAATATTGCATCTAGTAATTTTTCAGAAAATTAAAATTCTAAAAAATTAATTTTCTAAAAAATTGACAATGCAATTACATAAAAAAATGAACATTTAATGAAAAACAATAAAATTTTTCAAGTTTATTTGCTGCAAATAGTTAATTAATTTTTTAGAATAATCATTCATAATTACATGAATATTTAATAGATATAGTAAATTTTTAGTCAAATTTGACTATTATAAAGTGTGTATGTGAAATTTTTTTAGTTTTAAAAATGATACAATAATTATTTTTTGTTTATAAAGTTACTATAGTATGACATAAACTAAGGTTTATTAGTATAATTTTTTTATTTTTTGAATTTGGTTTTTAAATGAACTGTTTGTTTTATATCTGCCTTTGAATTTTAATTTTTTAGAAAGATTAACAGATGCAATATTATTAATCGGAAATATGAATATAAAAATAAAAATTAGGGACCAAATTATAAAACAATTAAAAAATCGAGATTAATGATGTAAAATTTCTCTCATTCAAATAAATTTTAACAGAATCTGAGATAAAATATACCAAAAAGATGAATAGTACCTAAAAAAGAAACATTTAGTACTTAAATGCCACAAAAAAATAAGTTGAAGACTAATATACTAAAATGATAATAAATTAGGATCAATAGCATCACTAACCCTCTGTTTGTCACTCTCTCTCTCTCTCTCATATTTCTGTGACCATGTTTGAAACATTTGTGCTATGGCAAGTTCCTACAAAATCTAGAGCAAGCCCAAAAGGAGCTGATTTGTGGATTCAAGAAAGCAACTGGCCCGAGGATATTATTCACCTCCTTTTCTCAAGGATCCCTTCAGACTTCGTGCCCATGCCCCCAAAGAGTAAATTGAAACAAACGTATTTACCTGAACGAAGTGAAAATCGAGGGCACACCATGTAAAATCCCATTAATTTTTTTTGATAAAATTGTATTTTTATTTGATGTGGGACCTATCACTTAAACAAAAACTCCATTCTCTCTCTTACCCACTTCCGAAACTTTTCTTTTTTCTTCCATTTTCTTTCTTTTCATTTCTCTTTCCCTCTCAGTTTTTAGCCCGACACCCTCTCTACTATTCTCCTTCGTCATTGTTCTTCTTCATTTTATTTTCTTCTTCCTTCTCAATAAGCCGAGACCACCCTCGCTCTCATTCTCGTTTAACTCTCCCCTTCTCTAAGCCTCAAGTTGACACCAAGAGCACTCCTCACTGCTATCCCACGAAACTCCTTCAGTTAAGCTTTTTTTAACAAGCTTCTAATATGCAATTGTAGTTATTTCAATTATTTACAAGTGATGCTATTGAGAATTATGAGAAGATATAGTATATGGATTTGATTAAGCTATAAGGGGAATAGTTAGAATATTTGTAATTGTTTTCCAAGTATTAGTATTAGTGAAATTTGAGTGATGAAATTGGTGTGAGTCAAATATTAGGAAATATGGCAACATTTGAAAGTTAGTATATTTATAAGTCGAATCTGTAAGTTGGTATTTTTCAGATTTAGAAAGACGGTGTTTCCCTAATATTTCAGAAATATCCGTATTTTCATAAGCTAGATTTAAAAAATGATATTTTTATAATTATTTTTATGAAATAGTTAGTATGGCTTTGAATGTTGTATGAGGAGATAGATCTTATTGAACCATGAAACTAAGTGTTAGTT
This sequence comes from Parasponia andersonii, assembly GCA_002914805.1. Classification (NCBI taxonomy): domain Eukaryota; kingdom Viridiplantae; phylum Streptophyta; class Magnoliopsida; order Rosales; family Cannabaceae; genus Trema; species Trema andersonii. The sequence goes on from JXTB01000291.1 coordinate 20,964, forward strand.
TGTTTGGAATTGAAATCTGGATTGAGAGAATTTTTGAATTTAAAAAGTTGGTATTTTTGTAAACTTACAAGTAATGGGCTGAAACCTTGGTTGATAACTGAGAATAGGCCATAGAAAATGGTATTTTTCTTAATATTTCCAATAAGTAGGTAAATTTGTAAATAGCTAGAAATGTTGATATTTTAATATTTATAAAAGAGTGATATTTTTACAAATATTTCCGTAAGATGGTATTTTTGTAATAGAATCCAGAAAGATTCGTTTTTTAAAAAATAGGATTATAAAAGGTGATAAATTTGTAAACAAAACCTACGACTCGGGATATTTTACTGGATTTGTAAAAGTTAGGCCTTGGACTAAGTTTTTAAATATAAAAGGAGTGATAATTGTAAAAATAGAATTAATTTTGAGAATTTTGGCTTAAAGTATGACTATTATATATTTACGATGAGCAAAAAGTAGCTAGGTTTAGCTATTCCAGTGAAACAGGGAATCGATTACCAATTTTTTTATTTAAAATTAAATATTTTTGGATTGTTTTACCTATTACCAAAATTTCATGAATTGAATATAAATTATTTGGTTTTGGTAATTATTTTGAATAAATATGATGTTTTGGAATAAAAAAAAAACTACATGAGAATTTTTAGAATAATATGTACTGCACTGTGTCATAGGATCACACATAAGCACTAGTTTAGCAGCATAGACGAGTACATGAGGCTATGACCCACCATTAGTGCAAGTACATAAACCTGTGAAGGGACCTTGTTAAGTGGCTATGACGCAACCTTCGGTGAAAATCTGTAAACCTTCACAAGGAATTCCCTAAGATACATGATCATGTAGTTGAGGTTAGAGTATCATTTCATACGGTATAAAAGTTACTCTGGTTCGTAATAGGGAACGAGAGTTCATCAGTCTGAATGATTTATATCATGTGATGTATAGTTTTCGATATACGATTTACGTTACATGTCTATATTATTATACTACCAAGTTTTAGAACCTATATACAGATATGGTTTATACACTTGTTTATAAACAACTTTTCATGGTGGGTTTTCTAGAACAAAATTTGTTTACAAAAAAAAAAAAAGTAATTGATTTCCTATTGGGCAAAGTCATGCTCACCCCCCCTCCTCTCTCCTCTCTTCTTTCCGCAAATTTTTTCATCTCAAGTGATACAAAAGATTTTGAAAGTTAATAGTAGTTTGGATAAGACACTATTATTTGTGTTGCCTTTCTTAGTAATATTAAAAGATCAAGTCTAATTACCTGATAAATAATAGATCTTGATTACTATGCAACCAAATTAAAAAAATTTGTATTTTCTATCTATAAAACTTTATTTGTCATTTCAATATTTAGTAATAATAGTAAAATATAACTCGAAATATTCTAATAATATATGCATTATTGTGAGTTCTAATTCACTTGTTAAAATTACATTCTTGTAAAATTAATAATTAAGATTTGCTTGGGATTTGGGTCATGACACACCAAGTCTCTTTTAATAGATACAATTAAACAAGGCAACTAACATATTTTTGCTTAACTTTTCCTCCGCGCAGCGTAGCATTGACTCCGCAAAGCTTTGTAACCAACACACAGAAAATGAGGAATAAGCCACTCAATTGAAAATTGACTCCGTTGGATCTAAAACACCATTTATTATTTCAAAGTGTTAAAGCTAATTTGCCTTATCAAATTCATTTGGCCATCCACCATTCCATTGCTAACCCTTTCTCTTTACTATTTTCTTTCCTAAATTGTTGATTTGAGAGAGAGAAAGAGATCTAGGTGCTGAGATTAAGGGAAGATAATTTTTTAGATATTCAATATTTTTCTTTTTAATTTCCATTTCGTGTTCCCTTTTTTGGTTTTAATTTAAATAAAATCTAAAAACAATAATAAAAATTAATATTATTGTTCCGAATTTTTTTAATTAACTAATATGAGTAATTTAGTCATTTAACCGTTCAAAGCATTTTATTTGTCAGCATACAGTACACATTTGCATAAATTTCAAATATCAAAGTATTAATTTGTAAAACTCAAACTAAAAGTTAGTTTTTTTAAAAAAAAAAAACAAACAAATTTTTTTTAAAAAAAAAAAAACAAACAAAAAACCTAAACCTGAGGGTATTCTTTGTCATTTACCCATATACATATGACTTCCCAATCCTAAGTCTTCAATTTATACTACGTCAACCACAATAAAGTCATTGATATTAATTCTGTGACTTACCAGGATATGAAAAACGATTCATAATTACAAGTCACGAAGAACTAAACAGTCACACGTAAATCATGTTGTATATCTTGGTAATTTAAAAATTTCGTAGCCTGGTTCATTAATCCAGTGGAACGTTTTGTATTAATCCAACTTTTGACAGTTACCTAATTATGGCGGCTTGTGCATTGAGCATTATTATCATTACATACAGAAGTATTTTGTACGTTTATGGAAAAATAAATAAAGTAAATCATGTTTGGGTAATGGATCATACTTATTACTTGATTGGTTCTTTCACTTGTATATGGTTTTAACCGGACCATCAAACCTTTCCATGCCGTTATTTTTGTCTTGGACTCTTGGGTAACATTTATAGACATGTAGATTTCACCCTACAGAATACATCAACCCTGCAAAATGCCCATGCATCTCATCATCGCCTTTGTCTCCACCAGGTGTAGATTCATCCCAGCTCGAGTCATCATCTTGAGTCTTTGTAAATGAGAAAAGGGTATATGATTCTCCCGAGCCCAATTAGTAACCCAATTGCCTTAAGTAGATAGTGGCTTGCATCCAAGTAACTGAGGACATAATTACTAATCCGTAAAAAGAACGGGTGGAAAGAAAGTGAAGAGAAATAATAAATAATAAATAGAAAATGCTATAATTTTCTTTAATTAATAGCTAATTAATATTTAAATACATAAAAATAAAAGTCTTTCCATTTCTTACTGCCTTTTCTCACCATTAGTAAACATACTCTTATAGTGGAACGTCTACTAATTCACCTATTGCACTTCTTGGTAGCTTCGGTGTCCGAAGTGATTTAGCACTTGAAATACAAGCTGCTTAGTTTGCCTGGGGTTCTCGTAAGTAGGATTTGAATAAATTCCAGTGCAAGCCTTAGTATTTATCTGATCGTATATAAAAATATTTGGTATGTTTACACAAAATAAATAACAATGTGAGTGATCTAAATTCTACGGCCCCTAAACCTAAATATATAATGTAAGACATTATAAAAACAAATACTTAAACATTTCAGAAAGGACCGTATTAATTGGTTGTTTTCCGGTGCAAATGGTTTCAACCCCACGGGTGCGTTACACAGTAACTAAATACTTTTTTATGGAACACCTCGACAAAGGTGGTAGTTAATGTATTTGTACTAGTCAGTGACCTACATCAAGGGGGTGCTATTGTGTGACCAAAGCTTTCCTGGATGAATATGAAAAAACCGCATCAAATCTTCGTTTTTAGCCCTGATATTTGGTCACTTTCTCAATCGTTTAGTTTACATAATGAACTAGAACATCTCACTGAGCCTCTTCATTTGAAGCTATTGCATGTCTCCATTCTAAACTTAAATATAAACCATACTTTCAAGATGGGTTAGCATAACAGTGTTCTTACCGTTATCACAAAAAACTACCAGTCTACCCTTGTCAAACGACACTCACCATACGCTCTTACTCTAATTTCACATACCAAAGAGCACAACACAATTTACTGAAAGAGCATAAAGTTTCACTTTCACACGAAAGTCTTAATTTGTATAGAAAACTAGCAGCAAACAAGCCAGCAGCTCAGTAAGCAGATTTAAGGAGACAAGGGCCAATTATTACCAACCATTCTCAAACAAAAGATCAAATTCATGATACTATGATAGAACCCCATTCGTTCGTCTTCAAAATCATCATCGGACGTCTGATCAGTGTAATAATCATCGCCTCATTCTTCAAGAAAGTCTAAGTACTCAGCATAACGATCATCGGTGTATTCCAAAGAATCTGAAAAATCTCTAGAATGAAGACAACTACAATCTGTTTGCTGTCCGAGCACCTTAAGAGCCGAGAATCTTTTGACAAAGTTTTCATCAAGTTTCACATTATGGCAACCCCGAATATCTAATAATTCAAGTTCAGGGCAGCTTGAGACTATCTTGAGCACACCCTCGGTACCAACACAGATGGGCAATTTCAAGGCGCTTGAGCCTAGGCATTGTGGCTTCGATAGCAAAAGCCTCATCATCTGGGGAGACTTTGTGAATAAGAAACAGGTGTATGATTCTCTTGAACCTGGTTAGTAGCTTACAGTACTTCCCAATTGCCTCAAGTGCAGGGGCTCCAATGTTTTTGCAGTGGCTCACATCCAATTAACTTAATGTGGAAAGCCTCGGAGCAACCTTTTTTACTATTGAATCACTTATTTTACTTTTTGGTATCTTCAGCGTCCGAAGTGATTTAGCACTTGCAACCAGAAGTTAAAGAGTGCATAAACCCAGATGAAAAACAAGTCATAGAGCCAAAAAAAGGGCATAAAGAATAAAGCTGACAATTTATTCCCTGTTTCAGATTCACTACTTATGCTAAAGCAGAAACATGAACGTATAAACTCCAAGACCAGAACTAAGTCGTGTGTACATCTTCATTTTCATTTTTTTTTTCTTCTTATTACAATATGTTGCTTTATTATTGCATCGTCATATCCTGGCAACCATAAAAAAATTTCACTTTTGTAAACTGCAATTGTACGTAATTAAATTTATACTTTTACCAAAACAAAGCAGTTGTGAAAAACCCTTTTTAGATAATTATGATGCATTTGAATTAGCGTATACTTTTTTTTTACAAGATTGTATCGTAGTATACTTACTGGTCAGCAATTAAGGAAAAGCTCATAGCACCGCCTTAACTCACAATCTTCCTCCATCACTGCAGCAACCGAAAATACAAAAACAAATACACCCAGAGAGAGTATATGAAAAACCGTCAACTTGACATAATGAAATGACGATAAAACTTAGCTAATAATTATAGAGAAACTTATCGAATTAAGAAAACAGGTGAGCTATTTTCTTCTCCAAACCATTACAGGCCTCCCCACCAAATAAATACATAATAATTGGGAAACCCCATTTTCCAGAATGAATCATTTAACAAAGAAGAAGAATCAAATTGACACTATAATAACAGCATATCAAGGGAATTTACCATCAACAGTAACTGAAGTCATTCAGAATCTGAGCAGAAATAATTGAAACAACAAACCCAGGTGAGAAATCAAACCTTATAAAACATTGATTTTTCCAAAATGAAAAAAAAAAATGAAACAACTATCGCTATGTTGTACTAATAAATCAAAGGCAACTAACGGTTCATCAGCAACACACTGTTGTAAGAAAGAGAAGACACTAATAACAATAGTAAACAATTGAAGCCCAGACAATTAGGACAAAAAAATTAATAATAGAGAAAATTGCCAGTCTAGAGAATTTCCTAGATCTCTAAGGATCGCAACGGTATCGAATGCTTGATGGAGCCAAGACAATAATTCTGGTTTAACTTAATTAAGTAGTAGAACTGAGCTTAAGTGTTGGTGCTAAGAAGAAAATAATTATGGAATGGTATTAGTAACCAGAAGAAAAAATATATTGAGAGAAAGAAACATCAAGTAGAGGAACTAAAAATACACGAGTTGGAAAAAGTAGATTTAATGAGGATAGTACTCCTGCTTTTGGACTTGGAAACATAAGAATGAGGTATTACAATCAGACATAGCCAGCTTAAATTTGAAACCCACGACGGACATATTCCTAAATGCTATATGTAAAGCAAAAATAAAATAATAGACCTCAGTACACAAAAATAACTAAACAATCATCAGGAGAACTGATAAATTTCATGAGATTCTTCATACAATATCCTCAAATGTAACTAAGTACTAACTAACCATGTTACACTACTTGAGATTCTAGTTCAACAGAGTTATATAACCTTTAGGCAAACAATTAATATAGAACATCAATCATTTAAAATACCACCAAGATCCTCAGACTTCGAGTCAAAAGCAACATAAACTCAAAAATCCAAGCACTAATGACAAAGAAAACTTTTTGTTCTAAAAGCAAAGAAGATCTATGAAACTGAAGAATCAAAGGACTTTGGGATTACAGCTGAAAAAGAAAAACTTAAAATTGAAATAACACAATAAACCCATCAAATTCCATATCAGCGCCAAGCATCAAATGGACCATATCAACAAAAAAACCCAGGATAAGAAATGAGCTAGTTCAGGCAAAGTGATTAAATATTTATAATAAATAACTCAGAAAAGTTCAACCCCAATAATCATCAAAGTAAGAAAAATAAAAAAGCAAAAATCTTACATCATTCTCAATAACAAAGAGATTGTTATGCTAATGGCTTGTACCGAGAGATTTATATCAAGAGAAATAAAGGAAGAAAAAAGAAAAGCTCAAAAAGAGAGAGAGAGAGAGAGAGAGAGNATTCTAAAAAACCAATTCATCAAATTCCACCCTTTGATTTTGCATAAGGATGCCCAAATTCATTACTCAAAACCAAATCAATTCTTATGTCGCAATCCCAGATTCATGATTTTTGAAAGCACTAATAAAATGAATCTACCAATAAAAATGGCACAATTTGTTGGAGATGAAACAACAATTAGAAATCCAAATAAACAAAGAACAAAACTCATACAAATAAATAAAGCAGCATCTTATAAAGTCAAAAGAAAAAACAAAAAAAAAAAACCCTTTGCATGTTCGAAGCGATGGTCCTGGAGCCACGTCTTCACAGTAAACTGCTACTCCATCTTGCCAAAGATCGAGAGCTGCTTGTCCCCTAACATCGGAGCGTGACCTTAAAAGGAACACCTTAGTGGCTAAAGCTGATACATCAAATTGGGAGACCAATGTTCAGTCATGGCTATCAGCTTTAGCCACTACGTATCGAATCTTGAGCAGGTGAGACTGAACATTGGTTATGAGAGCTTGGAGTTTCTTTTCCTTGAGTTGGTATTGATTTTCATTCATGGATTTGATCTTTTTATACAAAATTCATGGTCTGAGTTGTCGAATCATTTTCTAGAATTTGGATATTTATATATATATATATATAATATTTTACTCTTTTTTGGTGTTCTTTCTTTGTCTTTTTTCTTCTTTTCCTTTTTTTTTTTTTTTACTTTTTTCTTTTTTCTACGTTTAAGTTTTTATTTACTATGGGAAAAATAACTCTGATGTGCATAACACGTGATTATCTGTTATCATTTAACGTTCTCTATTGAAGTTGGACCTAACTGCTACTAATTGCTAAGTCAAGAACTTAATTGTCAAAATTGAAACAATAATGACCAAATTGTCACAATTTATAAAGTCAAGCGACCAATTGTGCCAAAAACGCTAAATTCTTTCCCAAGAATAGGTCAAAGCTTGTTGACTTTGGTTTGATAGTGTGTTTATTATTTTGCCCTTCCTTGACTTTTAAGCTGTGCTTGGTAAAGTGGAAATAAGATATAAAAGGATAAAAAATTAAATTAAATTAAATTAAAAGAACGCTGACTAGTTATTTGATTATTTTTTTATTCAAAACTCATTATATAATAAAGCTAAAAAATTTATAATAATTTTCAAATCACTTGATGAAAAAAATAAGAATACAATATATTTCAAAACTAAAACTTTAAAAAGAATTGATTATAGCATCCTCCAATTTCACACATGTACGTACGAGTAATTTTATGATCGTCTAGTAAAATTAGGAGATACTACTTGATAAAGAACTAATAAAATAGTAGAAAATTAAAACTTTTTTTTGACTTTCTAGAAGTGACAGGAAAATTCCACTCATGATTATACATAGACTAATGTATATGTATATATATATCTCCCACAAAGTAGACTTGTCAAATAAATATACATAATATACATACATTCAAAACAGGTACGAAATTCTCTATCAAGAAACTATAACGTCAAAATTCTCACATACACATGCCACGGTCGAAAAGTCGATGCTTTTCTCTAAACTCACATCTTAATAGTATCATCTGCAATATAAGAATACATATGAGTATGGAACTCAGTAAGTAACGAATGCAAAGACAATGTGCATATACTAGAGAAAAGATATTCATATGATTGAGATCCCTATATATATTCTATTGCCTGATAAGACCGTAAATCGTATATTGAGTCACTCAGATAACTAATAACTAATCATAAGTCGTCGTATGAAGGTCTCGATTCTCAACTACATCTCAAATTCTTCTAAGTCCTCCCTATACCACTATCAAAGTGTTCCCAAAGAAATCTAATAATATATGTCCCTGAATCAGATGTTTCATGTGAAATGCTTTTAGCTCAAAGTAACGTTGACGTGGTCCTAATATTTTTGAGTAATAGCCCACTTAATTACTAACCATGTGATGCAAAAAGAACTAATATTTACCTTAGGCTTAGAGAAGTATATTTTTCTAAAAAAATATTATATAAAATCTTATCATAACAAGTAGTAAATAACAAAGCCAATAAGAATTATCCAAGAACACATTACTTCCCATGTATAATTTAGCTTTTTAAAACAATCAATATCATAATCATACAAATATAAAACTCCAATGTTACTTCTTATTATTACATAGAGCACAAAGCCATAACATAATTTTTGCATCGAAAAAAAAATCTAATTACTGTACAAGTCAGTCAAACAGAAAATATAATCATGCTCACAAAAAATATAGAACCATTTAAACTAAACAAATAATATGAATAAAGCGCACCATATAAGACTAATCACAAATTCATTTAATTAACCTTTGCCACCGAATATGTATATATATAATAAAAGATAACAAGTAATATAAAACAGGTACTAGATTAATTTCAAGACCTAGAATTATCTAAAACAATAATTAGAAAGAAGATTATTAGTATAATGTTTCTCCAAGTTTAACACTACAGTTTCATGCATGGCTTATATATATATATATATATATATATATATATATATAAACAAAATAATCAAGTACAATCTACTAAGTTCCACTTGCTTGTGTCATCTCCAACAAAATATAAAACTAACAATTATACTCGCGCAACAAAAGGAGTTTCATCATACACCCTTATAACTTGAACCGATAATTCATAATAAGTATATGTATATATATATATATATATACACAATTTTGATCGGAAACAAAGAACTAGGTATGCAGAAATCACAAAAGAAAAGAAATTATTTGAAAGCAATAGCTATCACTGAAGTTACCTTAGAAATGATTTACACCCTACAAAAGAAATAATAATTTGACTAAGCACTTTTTGCACTAAAACAATTCCGTAGAGGTCTGTTTCTTTCTATAATTGTATGTACATACTTAAATAATAGAGTTGAAGAGGAAAAGGGTGATGACGATAAGGAGAGATTGACATTAGTAAAAGTATATCCAATAAATAAAATGTCAAATAAATCAATAATTATGGCACCACCAGTCATATTGTTGCAGTTGTTGTTCACATTATAGGAAGAAAAATAAATGCTTACTAACCAAGAACAATAATAACAATAAAAAGGGCAACCATAATAGTAATAATAAAAAGGGCAACCGTAATAATAATTGTGAAAAAGGTATCCGTAATAGTAATAGTAAAAGGTAGTATTCTTACCGCCTTCCAAGTTCTATAAATACGGGGGCATCATCACTTATTTTGCATCCCATTCTAAATCCTCTTCCTTTCTAAGAGAGAATTCAAGCATAAGAATTTCTCCCAATATCCTACTTGTTTTCTTCTAAATTTTTAGAGAAATTATTTTCTCCTATTCCAAGAGATAGATATTCATTTATTCTCTCCTTGTATTTAGAGAGAAGTGAGTTATAATCTCCTTTTCATAGTAAATTTCTTCACATTTTTGTCCATAGACGTAGCCTAAATTGGATAAACCACATTAAATCTCTTGCATGCCTTATCTTTTTTATTTTATCTGAATTTTCTCAACTCGTATTTTAACTATGTATTATCACTACCACAAAACCAATCTCCTAACAGTGGTACCAGAGCTGCTAATTAGAATATTGTTCACATATATGATACTATTCATGTATATAGTATTATTCACATATACAGCACTATTTACGTATATAGTACTATTCACATACAGTGAAATAGTGGTAACTGAACAAATCATGGTGAACAAAAATAGTAATGAAATTCGATATTGAAAAGTTCAATAGGAGCAATATCTCTCTGTAAAATTGAAAATAAAGGCAATCTTAAAAAAAGATAATTACCTAGTAGCTATTGAGGAAAAGTCTGCTGAGATTATTGATAATAAAAAGTTAGACGAGAAGGATGGTAATGTTGATGCTAACTTATATCTGGTACTAGCAGATGGAATTCAATCAAGTATTGAAGAGAAGAAGTCAACTAAGGAGATATGAGATATACTGACAAAATTATATTAGGCCAAGTCACTTCACAACAAAATTTTCTTGAAGAGAAGGTTTTATACCTTTGGATGGTAGAATCAACAATAGTGACCGACCACATCAACACCTTCAATACTCTATTTTCATAGCTCACTGCAATAGAGCATAAAATAAAGGATAATGAATGTACAGAAATTTTACTTCAAATTCTACCTGATCGTATGATCAACTCATCATAAATGTAATCAGCAATACTACAACTCTAGCTTTCAACAATCTTATAATTGTTGTTCTCGAAGAAGAAAATCGGTGTAAGAACAAGAAAAACAGATTGGCAAGTTCACAGTAAGTAGAGGTTTTGACAATGAGAATGAGTCTAATAGAAAGTGACCCCAATGAGAGTTAGAATCATGGTAGATCAAAGTTAAATAGTAAGAAGAATGTCAAATATTATCATTGTGGCAAAAAAAGCATGTCAAAAAGGAGTGTTGGCAACTCAAGAAGAATGAAGATTCTAGAAGAAAAGACAACGAGTCATCAAATGCTGAGGAGAACGTTGTAAGTATTTTAAACTATAGAAAAATCTTGTACAGTAAAGAAGCAATAGTTTCTGAGGACAAAAATCATCTCACTGATGTTTGGTTAGTAGATTCAGGAGTAACATGGCACATGACTTCTTATAAAGAGTGATCTCACACATATGAACCTCTCTATAGAGGATTTGTGTTCATGGGTAACAATCATGCCTTAGAGATCGCTAGGATTAGTACCATCAAGATGAAGATATACGATGGCATTATTCGTACTATCAAAAAGGTGCAACTTTTGAAGGGTCTGAACAAAAATTTATTGTGTTTGGGATAATTAGATGACCTTGGTTGCAAAACTCGTGTCAAGAATGAGATCATGAAGATCATAAAGGGTGCACTTATAGTGAAAAAGGCAGAAAATGTTGTAGTAAATTTGTACATACTTAAAGTAGATATACTGATGGAAACGGAGGCATTAGTTGCTTTAACAAATTTTGAAGAAGAATCAATGATAATATGGCATCATAAGCTTAGCCATATATTAGAACAAGGCTTAAAGATTCTCTCTGAATGGAAGTTTCTTCTTGGTCTTACGAAGGTATCTTTACCATTTTGTGAGTATTGTGTCACAAGCAAGCAATATAGATTAAAGTTTAGCACATTCAGTTCTAGAAGTAAAGAGGTTCTAGACTTGGTACACTCTAGTGTTTGACAAGCACCGATGATGTCCCTAAGAGGAGCTAAATATTTTGTATCTTTTATTGATAATTACTCTAAGAGATGTTAGGTATATCCTATCAAGAGGAAGGCAGATGTGTTTTAGCCTTTAAAATATTCAAAATGTGCGTAGACCTTGAATATGGAGAGAAGATCAAGTATTTGAGGACGGACAATAGAGGAGAATATATAAGCAATGAATTTGATAACTTCTGTCAATAAATTGATATGAAACGTTAGTTCACAATGGCATACACTTCTCAACAAAGTGGAGTGGCAAAGTAGATGAACAGAACCTTATTAGAAAGGACATGAGTAATATTAAGAGTTACAGGTCTACCCAAGACATTCTAGATAAAAGCAGTCAAAAATGCCTGTTATGTGATCAATCAATCTCCATCAAGAGCGATTGATCTGAAGATACCGATGAAGATGTGGACTGGTAAGCCAGCTAATTATTCTCGATTACATATATTTAGAATTCCTGTGTACATGATGTAATGATGTACCATGCTCAAGAAATCACAAAACTGGATTCAAAGTCTAGAAGGTGTATATTCTTAGGATATACTGATAGAGTTAAGAGGTATCACTTATGAAACCCCACTACTCATAAGGTTATTATCAGCAAAGATGTGATATTTATAGAGAATAAACTGTAAGAGAAAGGAGACGATAGCAAATCAAAAACTACTACAGTTCAAGTAGAAAAGAATGCTAAAGATTCAAATTCTTCTAAAGTAGCATCAAAGCACGAAGTAGAAGAACCAATTGAGAAATGGGGTTCTGAAATCTATCAGTTAACTTGTGAGAAAAGACCACTATTATGGCACTCCAATTATGTCATTGAGAGCAACATTGCATATTATCTTCTAACAAAGGATGGAGAGCCAACAACTTTTTATGAGACTACCAAAAGCCCGGATGTATCTCTAAAAATGACAGTAATACAAGAAGAAATTGAAGCCCTTCATAAGAATATCACATGGAAAGAAAGCCATTAGCAACAAATAGGTCTGCAAGATCAAGAGTAATAGCAATGATCAAGTGGAATGATATCATGCGACATTGGTGGTAAAGGGATATGCTCAGAAAAAAGGTAGTGACTTCAACGAGATATTTTCACCTATGATTCGATTAACAATAATTAGAGTGGTTTTGACAATGTTTGCTATTTTTGACCTACATCTAGAGCAGCTAGATGTGAAAACTAATTTTCTTCATGAAAAACTTGAAGAAGAAATTTATATGCTCCAACCAAAAGGTTTTACTGAAATATGTAAGGAGAACTTGGTTTGTAGGTTGAACAAATCTCTATACGGTCTCAAACAGGCACTGAGGTATTGGTATAAGAGATTTAATTCTTTCATTATAAGTCTTGGGTATAACAAACTCAGTTTAGACCACTGCACATACTTTAGAAGGTTGATAAAGATAGTGATTTCATTATCTTATTGTTGTATGTGGATGACATGTTGGTAGCGAGCCCCAATAAAGGAAAAGTGCAAAAAATTGAAGGCATAGTTGGCTAGGGAATTTAATATGAAGGACTTGGGACTAGCAAAAAAGATTCTTAAGATGCGAATTTACCGAGATAGAGGTAACATGAAGATTTGGCTTTCTTAGAAGAATTATTTAAAGAAAATCTTGCGACACTTCAATATACAAGTTATCCTCTAGGATGTATTCTAGCAATAAAGCAGAGAGGATGGAGATATCTCAAGTACCATAAGTATCAGCGATGGGAAGTCTAATATTCGCTATGATATGTTTAATGTTGACTTATGTGGCTTTCAATCTTATTTTATTTTGATAATAACAAACATATGATTTAGTTACTAATAACTGGCTTGAGTTTGTAGTTATGAAATTGAAAAAGAAATTGATAAAACTTAAGAAATGAAGTTCTCAAGAATAGAATATCATTGAAAAACCTCGAAGGATGAAGATGAATACGAAGAATCAAGATTCAAGACTAAGTCTAAATAGGTTAAAATTTATTTCCTAGTCTTATACTTGATTTATTGCATTGCACAAAATGTTCTCTTTGATATGACTCAAAAATCTCTCAAATGATTTTTCAAACAAATCTTCAAAGACTTAGCTAAACTTTAACTCTATTGATTGTTTGAAAATAAATATCATTACTAATCTAGTCCAAATATTCTCAAAAATATATTTTCTTAATGTTAAAAATATTTTGAAAAAAGAAGTTTTAAGAACAACCAAATTAGTTCAAAGAAATAAAAAAAATTTAGTTTTTGACTAATTTTAGTCGACCAGGCTTGGTCGACCAAAAGAAAGGCCAAAAATAGCCGTTAGAGCTGAACTAGCATATTGAACTTCAACGACTAGTTTTTTGGTCGAATAAAATTATTTCTGGCCGACCAAAATTTTGGCATCAAGATACCAACGGTCGAAAACAGCTAGTTTTTGAAGATGCCTTTAAATAGAGCCAAGTTTGATTACTTAAAAACAGAAAATACGAACCTATATTGATACCCAATCAGTTTCTAAGAGCAAAAGTTCTCTTTTACTCAACTATAACTTTCAAATCTATTTGAGTCATTCCTAGAGCATCATTTATGCATTGTTCTCAAATCACCTAAGCTTATCTTGTATTATTTCTTTGAGAGGTGATTCTTTGAGTAAGTGTTCACTTGTATTTTCATAAAAACATTATTGAGAGGTGAGGTTGGCATTGGAGTCATAAATAACCCGGTATAGGTGAGGTTGACACCGGATTCTAAACAATCCGTGTTCGGCGTAATAATGCCATATTCAAGACTATTGTAAAGGCGTGGGTGTACCTAAGAAGAAATCACTCCGGTTGTACAAGGGGTCGGTCAAGCCCATAATCCTGATCTGATAATGAAAAGCTCTAAGCAAGTTGCAGAGAGCCGGGGACGTAGGCAAACCGTTGTGTTTATCAAATCTCGTAAAAATAGCGTTTGCATCTCTCTATCCCTATCTCTTTAATTTATTTACTTTGATATTGTGCTTATTTATTTACTATTTTTACTTGCTTCATTCATTATTTGTTCAATCTTGTTACTTAATTCAAAAAGTTTGTAAAAGTCTTAAAAACCCAATTCACCCCCCTCTTGGGTTAACTATTCTTGGGACAACAATTGGTATCAGAGCTTGGTGCTCAATTTTCTAAAACTTAACTGTTTTTGAGACAGCTAATCCAAACAACTTTCCTTTTCAATATGAGGGGTTATCACCTTCTAAACCACCTTTCTTTAATAGAAGTGATTTCAACTATTGGAGAAGTCATATGGACATATATCTTAAATCCATAAATTTTGATTTATGATATATTGTCACAAGAGGTCCATTAAAAATTATAAAGATTGTTAATGGAGTTGAAGTAGAAAAAGATATTGAGGAATATGATGAAAAGAATAAAATATCTTTTACCAAAAATGGAAAAGTTAGAAATATTCTTTTGAGTGGTCTAGATAGAAACGTATATAATAATATTGAAAAAGCTAAGGATGCTCATGAATTATGGAATATGTTGAAGTGTCATATCAAAGAACTAATTCCATGAAGGAAACTAGGATTAATATTTTCACAAGAAACTATGAGTTATTCAAAATGGAAAAGATGAATCTATTTCTCAAATTTTTACTAAATTTACCTCCATCATTAACTCTTTTGGTACTTGAGGAAAAATCTGTCCAAATGGTAAGTTGGTGAGTAAGATTCTTAGAAGCCTCCCTTGAGCATATAGAAGCAAAGTGGTAGCTATTCAAGATGCAAAGCACCTTAGCGAACTTACTCTTGAAGAACTTATGGGTTCCCTCATGATTCATGAAATCCTTATGAAAGAAACTAATTAAGATAAAGGAGAAGAAAAGAAAAAGAAAGGAAATGCTCTTAAAGCCGCCTTACAAGAAAGCAATGAGAAAGAAGAAGAATTTGCAGATAGTGAGCTAGAAGACATTGCCTTACTTACTAAAAGGTACAAGTACTTAAATATCAAAAAGAAGAATTTCAAGAAGAACATCAAAGGCAATGACTTTCGAGAGAAGAAAATGAAGGATGATCCCATCACTTACTTTGAATGCAAGAAGCCGGACATATGAAGAACGAATGTCCTTTGAGAAGAAAAATGAAGAAGAAGGCAATTAAGGCCACTTAGGAAGATAGTGAAGAAGAAGAGTCCAATGGAGAAGAATAAGAAGAAATTGCCAACATGTACTTCATGGAAATAAAAAATGAGGTAAGCTCTTTTAAACCTAAAGGTGAATTTCATGATGATAGTAATACTAGTAGTGATCTTAGTAATGATACTGATTATGATTTATCATATGAAAGTTTATTGAGTGAGTTCAATAATTTACGCAAAAACTATGAAAAACTCATTTTCAAGAACAATGTTCTTAAAAAGCAAATTCTTAGTTTGTCAAAAATAGTTAGAGTTTACTAAAGAAAAGGAAGTAAAATTACCTTGTAGTAATTGTGACATTTTGTCAAAAGAAAACACGTCTATAAATGACAAGATTTTTTACTTAACTAAAATTGTCCACAAATTTACAAATGGAAAGAAAAACTTTGGCATGATGATTGGAGGACAAAAAATGTGTTGTTGACAAATGAGGTATTAGGTACAAATCTTCTGTGAAATAAAAATACCTCAGAAATTATTTTGTGAAAGCTAGTACAAGTGACACAAAGCATACTTACACTTATTACAATCAAGATGGATATACTAGTTTTTCATGCTTTGTAAAGAAAAATGCATATTTTGGTAGAAAACTAGCTTAGATACCAAAAAAATCTAGAACTGATACTCAAGGACCCAAATTAGTATGGGTACCAAAAATCAAAGTTTAATTCTTACTTATAGGTACAAAAGAAGAAGACTTTTTGGTTCTTGAACAGTGATTGCTCCAAACATATGACCGGAGACTACTCCTTGCTCTCATCATTCATAAAAAGAAGTGGAGGACATGTCATATTTGGAGACAATACTAAAGGCAAGATTTTGGGTGTAGGTAACATTGGTACTACATCCTCACCCATTATAGAAAATGTTTTATTTATTGATAATCTCAAACGCAATTTGCTTAGTATAAGTCAACTTTGTGATAAAGGTTATAGAGTTATTTTTTAGCCTTCCAAATGCTTGATTGAGGATGCTTGTTCAAAAGAAATTATTTTTGAAAGGAAAAGAAAAGACAATGTCTACACTATTGATATTGAACAATATTTTAGTCAAGATAAATGTTTTTCGGCTTTAAAAGATGATTCTTGGATTTGGCATAGAAGACTTGGACATACTAGCATAAATACTATTTCTAAGCTTTCAAAGAAAAACCTTGTTAGTAGTTTACCAAGATTACTTTTTGAAAAAAAACAAGGTGTGTGATGCATATCAATTTGGAAAACAAGTAAAAAGCTCTTTTAAATCCAAAAATATTATTACTACTTCTAGACCCTTACAACTACTTTATATGGATCTATTTGGACCATCAAGAGTAGCTAGTCTTGGAGGAAAACATTATGCCTTTGTGATAGTTGATGATTTTTCAAGATTAACTTAGGTTCTATTTATTGCTCATAAAAACGATATTTTAAATGTACTTACTATTTTTTGTAAGAAAGTACAAAATAAAAAAGGCTATACCATCATATCTATTAGAAGTAATCATGATGGTGAGTTTGAAAATGATGAAATGGAAGCTTTTTGCTATAAAAATGGTTTTGATCATAATTTTTCTGCTCCTAGAACTCCACAACAAAATGGAGTTATAAAAAAAAAAGAATAGAACCCTATAAGAAATGGCAAGAAGCATGCTAAATGAAAATAATTTGCCAAAATATTTTGGCTAAAGCAGTAAGTAATGCCTGTTATATTATGAATACAGCTATGATAAAGCCAATCTTGAGCAAAATACCTTATGAGCTTTGGAAAGGTAGAAAACCCAACATTGGTTATTTAAAAGTTTTTGGTTGTAAATGTTTTATTTTGAATACTAAAGATAATTTGGAAAATTTTGATTCAAAATCTGATGTGGGTATTTTTCTTGGATATTCTACTACTAGTACAGCTTATAGAGTTTTCAACAAAAGAACATTGGTAGTATAAGAATCTATGTATATTGTTTTTGATGAGTCTAACACTCTCCATGAGGAGAGAAATATAAATAATAATGATGTTGTAGGTTTGGAACAAAGCTTAAATGTATTAAGTGTCAATGAAAGATCAAATGAAGAAGAGGACATCCAACTACAACAAGACAAAAGACTTAAGGAAACAAATGCAACAATGGTAATATTTTAACTATTCCTCAAGATTTAAAATTTTGTTATGCTCATCCTAAAGACCAAATTCTAGGTGATCCCTTATAAGGTGTCACAATTAGAGCATCATTTAGAAATATTTGCAACAACATAGCTTTCCTTTCTCAAATTGAAGCCAAAAATTTTAAAAATGCCGAAAAAAAAATGAATTTTGGATTTTAGCAATGCAAGAGGAGCTAAATCAATTTGAAAGAAGTGATGTATGAGAATTAATTCCAAGACCTAGTGATCATTTAGTTATTGGAACTAAATGGGTCTTTAGAAATAAATTAGATGAGCATGGGGTGATTGTGCAAAACAAGGCTAGATTAGTAGCCTAAGGTTTCAATCAAGAAGAATGTATCGATTATGAGGAAACCTTTGCAACCCGTAGCAAGATTAGAATCCATTAGAATGCTCTTTGTATTTGCATGCCATAAGAATTTTATTCTTTACCAAATGGATGTTAAGAGCGCATTTTTAAATGGATACATTTTCAAAGAAGTTTAGGTAGCCCAACCCCCTGGTTTTCAAAATCATAAGTATCCGGATCATGTTTACAAATTGAAAAAGGCTTTATATGGTCTAAAACATGCTCCTAGAGCTTGGAATGATCGATTAAAAAACTTTTTGATATCAAGTAAGTTTTCAATGGGAAAAGTGGATATTACTCTTTTTATTAAGAAGAAAGCGGTGGACATGATAATTGTGCAAATCTATGTTGATGATATTATATTTGGAGCCACTAATGTTTATCTCTGTGAAGAATTCTCTAAGTGCATGCATAGTGAATTTGAGATGAGTATGATGGGAGAATTGAACTTCTTCCTTGGGCTTCAAATAAAACAATCCAAAGAAGGAATCTTCATCAATCAAGTAAAGTATATCAAAGAGCTACTCAAGAAGTTTGATCTTGAATATTCAAAACCAGTGAAGACACCAATGAGCTCATCAATCAAGTTTGACAAAGATGAAAGTGGTAAAGTGGTAGATATTACTAAATATCGAGATATGATCAGATCCTTACTTTATATTATCACTAGTAGACCGGATATCATGTTTAGTGTTTGTCTATGTACTATATATCAATTTAATCCTAAAGAATCCCATATTAGTATGGTTAAACATATTTTAAAATATTTGCATGGCACTATGAATATAGGATTATGATATCTTAAAGGCACACACTTTGATATCTCAAGTTATTCGGATACGGATTTTGCCGGATGCAAAACCGATCAACAGAGCACAAATGGCACTTGTCATTTTTTGGGATACTCACTAGTTTCTTGGTTTAGCAAGAAACAAAATTCAGTTGCTCTTTCCACCACCGAAGCGGAGTATATATCCACAGCTAGTTGTTGTGCACAAATTCTTTGGATGAAATAAACACTATTAGATTTTGGTATGAAATTTGCACACGTGCCTATTAAATGTGATAACACTAGTGCTATCAGCTTATCTAAAAATTCTATTTTGCATTCACGAGCTAAGCACATTGATATAAGATACCATTTCCTTCGTGATTATATGCAAAAAGATGATGTTTCTCTTGAATTTGTCTCCACTGAAAAATAATTAGCACACATTTTTACAAAACCTCTTGGTGAATAATGGTTTTGTATGATTAGAAGAGAACTTGGCATGCTTGATTTTGATGAAATTTCCTGATTACACTTTGTCATGCTTTTCTTTTAATTTTTTGTCCCTTCTCATTTTATTTGACCAAATCTGAAATTCTAAATTGATTCTTTAAAAAGATATACTTTTTTTTTTCTATTTTTCGCCAAATCTGAAACTTTTCAGATTTTGATTGACCAAAATTGATGGTAGCTTCAGACATGCTAAGCTATGCTGTTTTGTTGATTTTCAGATTTTGGTCAACTAAAATTAAATTTAGTCGGCCAAAACTGTTCGTCACCATTTTTCTAAGCCCAACCCGAGACAGTTTTTTATGGTCTTTTCTTTATTTTTCTCTCATCTCTCTTACTCGAAACTCTTATCCCTTGAACAAAAACCCTAAACCATTATCCCTTTTGCTTCTAATCTTGATTTCTATGAGTTTTTACTCAAATTTCTTCAAATTTTCATCTATTCTCTCACTAAAATGTATCTGCTCCTTCCGATTTGGTGATCAATCTGCCTATTCTATCTCTCTCGCTCCCGTTCAAATTTGTGAATAAGTCATCATGCTACTCTTTGAGCATCAACAAGAGATGTGGAACTACATGCGTCAAGGACAAAATCTACCTCCATCTTAGAATCTTCCTCTCTTGCTTATTTACTTATGCTTTACATGTTCTTTTATGATGTGTTAGTACATTATTTATGAATCTTTTGAACTCTTTTTGTATATCTTCTTATTATGGATGATGGAATCTTGTGTGAGACTTATGCCTATCTTTTATGCTTATGTATGGTATGTTTCTCTTAGTGCTTTCAATTCTTTTTGCTGATTTCAAAGGGGAAGAAATATTCATGATTTTTGTTACTTAATGTATGCATAATTTGAGTTAAAAAGGGGGAGAATTTTTTTCTTCCATGTATATATTGAGGGAGAGTTTCTAAAAATAATAGTAAGATCATGTATGCTAATTAAATTGAGTCATTATTTTCATCCCAAAAATCAATATTTGACATCATAAAAAAGGGGGAGATTGTTGACCTATGTGGCTTTCAATCTTATCTTATTTTGATAATAACAAACATGTGATTTAGTTACTAATAACTGGCTTGAGTTTGTAGTTATGAAGTTGAAAAAGAAATTGATAAAACTCAAGAATAGAGCATCATTGAAAAACCTCGAAGGATGAAGATGAATGTGAAGAATCAAGATTCAAGACCAAGTCTAAATAGGTTAAAATTTATTTCTTAGTCTAGTACTTGATTTATTGCATTGCACAAAATGTTCTCTTTGATATGGCTCAAAAATCTCTCAAATGATTTTTCAAACAAATCTTCAAAGAATTAGATAAATTTTAAATCCATTGATTGTTTGAAAATAAATATCATTACTAATATAGCCCAAATATTCTCAAAAGTACATTTTCTTAATGTTAAAAATGTTTTGAAAAAGGAAGTTTTAAGAACGACCAAAATAGTTCAAAGAAACAAAAAAATTTGGTTTGTGACCAATTTTAGTGGACCAAAATAAATGTCAAAAATGACCATTGGAGCTGAACTAGTATATCAGACTTCAACGACTAGTTTTTTGGTCGACTAAAATTATTTCTAATCGACCAAAATTTTGGCAGCAAGATACCAACAGTCGAAAACGGCTAGTTTTTGAAGATGCCTTTAAAAAGAGCCAAGTTTGATGACTAAAAACAGAGAATATGAACCTATATTGATACCAAATCAGTTGCTAAGTGCAAAAGCTCTCTTTTACTCAACTATAACTTTCAAATCTATTTGAGTCATTCCTAGAGTATTATTTGTGCATTGTTCTCAAATCAACTAAACTTATCTTGTATTATTTCTTTGAGAGGTGATTCTTTGAGTAAATGTTCACTTGTATTTTCATAAAAATTTTATTGAGAGGTGAGGTTGGCACCTGAGTCATAAACAACTTAGAATAGGTGAGGTTGACACCGGATTCTAAACAATCATACAAGACTAGATATTGCACAAGAAGTAGGACCAATTAGTCAGTATATGGAGAATCCTAGTAGAAAGCATTAGAATGTTGTGACGAGGATTCTGAGATACATCAAAAGAATCTCAAATGTTGCATTATGTTTTGGAGAATTAGAATTTACTATCAGAGGAATTGTTGATTCAAATTTTGCAGGTGATCTTGACAAATAAAAATCTACTATAGGCCATGTGTTCACTCTTGTAGAAGAAGCTCTAAGCTAGGTTTCAAAACTTCAAAGTATTGTAGCTTTATCTACAATAGAAGTAGAATACATGGCGGCTATACAAGCTTGCGAAAAGGCTATTTGGGTTTTAAGTTATTAGAGAAGCTCGGGCACAAACAAGAAAAGATTCATTTATTTTGTAATAGTCAGAGTGCTTTACACATTGCAAGAATTCTAGCCTTTCATTCCAGGACAAAAAACATAAGTGTTCAATATCACTTTGTTCAAGAAGTAGTAGAAGATGGAAGTGTGAGCATGAAAAAGATTTACACCAAGAAGAACCTAGCAGATTGTCACGACCCTAGCCTCAAACTAGACAATCGTACAGTACTTAGCACAGTCCGTCGCATTAAGTCAGCCTACCAATACTCAAGAAAGGGACTTGGAGTAAGCTTTTGAGATAAAGTGGTAAGGATAAGAGTTCAGGTTAATGAAAGCTTTGTATTTCTCTTAGAATGCTTACAACTCTCACAAATGGAACTTGTGTACAAATGAACCCAAAGGGTCCTTTATATAGGCAAAGCCTAAACCAACCAAGGGTTAGGATCGTGCCAAGTGGCATGATCTTACAAAGGGCCTAGATTATTCTCAACTAAAGTTATAATATCTACAAAAATATTTATATAGAGAATTCTAGAACAAAACATGGTCTAGATCCTTTTAAGAGATTCATCCACCATCTTGGCTCTTCTAAGTCATTCTAGGAGCTTCTAGGACCGTCCAACCCATCTAGCACCATCCGGTCTTGTCTAGAGCCTTCTAGGAGTTAGTAGCACCAATTAGAGTCTTCTAGCATGGCCAAGACCTCTCTTGATCACTCTAGAAGTGTCCACCACATTCTAGGGTCTTTCTCAATCATTTTGGGTGAGCAGTATATATAGAGGACCTTAGAGCCATGAGCAACAACATTTGGATTTTTGGGAACCAAATGAGCAGGGCGTAACACCCTCCCCTACTCAAGTTCGCGACGTCCCTGTCGCACCATTGACTTTGAACCGCTCGATATGGTTTTTGAATTGTCACAAAGCATCTTCATACTCCCAGCTGGCCTCAGCCTTGGGCAAATTCTTCTATTTCACTAAGTATTCCCAATAATTCGGAATACCACATCGGCGGATCAAGCGATCAGCAAAAATGCACTCTACCTCTTTATCAAAAGAGGTTACCACCGTAGTAGGAACCTTTTTAGATCGCCTCTTGAAGGATCTCTCTCATCTCCATGGTAGAGTTTTAGCATACTAACATGGAAGACAGAGAAAATCTTTAACTTGGCCGGGAGTTGAAGCTTATAGGAGACCTTACCTACATACTTGAGTACCAGAAATGGACCTTTGTATTTACGCACCAACCTTTTATACACTTTCCTCAAGGTTTTAAATTGTTGGGGCAATAACTTGACAATGACCAAATCCCCCTCTTGATAATCAATATGCCTCCTCTTTTTGTCGGCCCACTTTTTCATTCTTTTAGAAGTTTTGTTCAAGTAGGTCCTAGCCAACTCTGCTTGTTCATGCCATGCCTTAGCAAACTTGAATGTTGCAGGACTCTTCCCACCGTAACTTGTTGCTAAGGCATGTGGGGTCATAAGTTGTTGACCTATGACTATCTCGAAAGGACTCTTGCCCGTAGACTCACTCCTTTGGAGATTAAAGAAGAATTGGTCTACAAGTAGTTTTACCCAATCTTTTTGATTGGCACTCACAAAGTGCCTCAAGTATAACTCCAGTAAGGCATTCACCCTTTCCGTCTGGCCATCATTTTGGGGGTGAAATCTAGTAAAAAAGTTCAAGTCTGAACCCATCAACTTGAACAATTCTGTCCAAAACCTTCCAGTGAATTGAGGATCACGATCACTTACGATATTTGATGGAACTCTCCAAAGCTTCACGACATACTTTATAAAGAGCTACGCGGTCTCATCGGTGAGACAATCGGGTGAAGCAGGTATAAAGGTGGTATACTTGCTGAAGCGATCAACCACCACTATAATGCTGCCAAAGCCCTCTGACTTAGGTATGTTAGTAATAAAATCCATAGAAACACTCTCTCATGGCCTCTCAGGAATAAAGAGAGGTTCCAACAATTCGCCCGGTGATTGTTGTTCTACCTTGTCTTGTTGGCACACAAGACAAGTTCGTATATAGATCTCGACATCATCCTTCAGTTGAGGCCAATAGTAGATAGATTTTACAAGAGCAAGAGTGCATTTCTGACCTGGGTAACCAGCCCATAAGGAATCGTGGCACTCTTTGATAAGCTCTTTTCTTACATTACCCCACTTAGGCACATAGAGTCGATTGCCTTTGGCATAGAGAAGTCCGTTATTCAGCCAAAAACATCTCGTCTTTCCATCCGTTACTAGGGGCAGCAAGCTCTTTGCAAGAACATCGTGTTTCAGTCCTTCCTTGAATTTCTCTATCAAGTAACTATCAAGCCTGCTCAAGGCAGCCAGCTCCGCCTTTCTGATTAGGACATCTGCCATCATATTGGCTTTCCCAGGCTTGTATTCAAGCTTGTAATCAAATTCTGTCAAGAAGTCTTCCCACTGAGCTTGCTTGGGACTCAAATTTTTCTGAGTTTGAAAGTAACTTGTGGCTATGTTGTCAGTCATGATCGTGAAGTGAGTACCTAACAAGTAGTGTCGCCACACCCTTAGGTAATGGATGACTGCAGTCATCTCTTTTTCTTGCACCGTGTAGCGTATCTCAGTGTCATTGAGCTTGCAGCTTTCATAAGTAATTGGACGCATTTCTTGCATTAGTACTCCGCCAATAGCAAAGTTAGAGGCATCCATATGTAGTTCATATGCCTTTGAGTGATCAGGTAAGTTGAGAACTGGCTCTTTGCTTATCGCCCTCTTCAAGTTTTCGAATGAAACTTGACACTCAAGTGTCCATTCCCAAGACTTGTTCTTCTTGAGCAGGTTAGTAAGTGGCGCTACTCTTGCTAAGTAGAACTTGATGAACCGCCTATAATAATTCACAAGTCTGAGGAAGGATCTTAACTCTGGCACCTTCGTAGGGGGTTCCCACTCTTGGATGGCTTGCACCTTGGCTTCATCCATCATAAGTTTCCCATCTTTTATCTTATGCCCTAGGAACATCACTTCCTCTTTGGCGAAGGAGCACTTCTCTTTCTTGATGAATAGTTGGTTTTCCCTTAAGACCTCAAACACCTTCCTCAAATGTTCTAAGTGCTCTTCCATGGTCTTGCTATAGATGACTATATCATCAAGATAGACTACCACAAACTGATCGAGGTAGAGATGGAATAACATATTCATGAGGGTGCAAAAGGTAGCAGGAGCATTAGTGAGACCAAATGGCATAACTAAGAACTCATAAGCACCATACCTTGTCACGCATGTGGTCTTGGGCTCATCTCCCTCTGCTATGCACACTTGGTAGTACCCCGAGCGTAGATCAAGCTTTGAGAAGCATCTAGCGTTCCCAAGTCGATCGAACAAGTCGGCAATAAGCGGAATGGGGTATTTGTTCTTTACAGTCACCTTATTAAGAACCCGATAATCAATGCACATTCTTAGTGAGCCATATTTCTTTTTCTGGAACAACACCAGGGCACCAAAAGGAGCTTTGGAGGGCCTGATGAAACCCGCATCAAGCAACTCCTGTAGTTATTTCCGGAGTTCCGCTAACTCTGGAGGGGCCATTCAGTAGGGACTCATCGCAGGTGGCCTCGTGCCTAGCTCAAGCTCGATTTCATGATCTACTTCCCTCTTAGGTGGAAGTTTCTTGGGCAGGGCATCAGGCATTACATCTTAGAATTCATCTAAGACAATTTGCACTTCTATGGGTAGGTTACCTTGAGGTTCCAACTCTTCATCATTATGCTCCTTTAGGATGGCCAAGTAACTCTCCTCCTCTCTTCTCAAACCCTTCTTGAATTGAAGTACAGACTGTATTTTATTTTCTGCCTTTGTGGACCACTCTGTTGGTACCATACAAGCCTTTTCACCATCCATGATGCATATAGAGCTGGCAAAAGGAACAGGGAAAAACTAAGCACTATTGCGAAATCATCCATTGGCACCACTGATAAGTCAACTTGGCCAGCTCATGCACCTAGGCTAGCCTTAACATCATAAGCAACCCCATATTGAGTTCACTATCTTGAGGGAGCTGTCTCTATTGGACACCATCAAGCCCAACTGCCTAATTTCCTCAACAGAGATGAAGTTGTGGGATGCACCCGTATCAACCAAGGCTTTAATGGTTTTGCCATTGATTGTTGCATCCACGAAAAGTAGGCCTTTAGCTTATGACTTAGGAGCCGATTGCAAGGCATTAAGGAGTTGCAAGAAACCAACACGTGCACCACTATCTTCTCTATCACCTCCTTCTTAGCTTAGCTCGGAGGCAATTAAGGCATTGAGAGATTTCTTCTTAGGACACTCGCGTTCCCAATGTGACCCATCACAAAGAAAGCACTTGACTCTTGGCTTGGAGAAGTCACGGTCTTCTTTCTCTTTGCCCTTGTCATTGTGCCTGTAGGAGGAACTATTTTTGTTCCATTTTCCTCCTTTTGTTTGCTCTCTCCCACTCTTGGCTCCACCACCCTTCTTGTCTTTGGCCTTAGAAGGATTCTTATTAGTAGAGTAATCAACAAGGCTCTCGGCTACTACAATGGCATCGGCCAAGTCCTGGATGCCACAGTGCTTGAGCTCTAACTTGGCCCAATTCTGAAGACCATCCATGAACAAGAATAGGGCATCTTTATCTGAAGTGTTAGGGACTTCGAGCAAGAGTGTGGTAAACTCTTTCACATAATCTCTAACACTATCAGATTGTTTGAGGTGGCGAAGACAGCCTCTCGCCTCCTCTTCGGCATTCTCGGGGAAGAATTGCCTTTTTAGCTCTCTTTTGAAGACATTAAAGGTGGCTATAGTACACACCCCTCGTTACATCTCCCCGCATAACATGGCAGTATCGGTTAGATACAAGGCAGCATTATGAATTTTACTGGCATCGTCCGTCACACCAGTGGCCTCAAAGTATTATTCAAGTCCTCATATGAAGTTCTCAACTTCCCTAGTATTATGAGTACCATTGAAGGTCTTTAGTTTAGGTACCTCAACCTTCTTTGCCTCAATGGTTGTTGTGGTGGTCACCCCTGTGGCCACCGCTTGCTTGCACAAAATAAGATCACCACCCATCTCATCTACTCTAAGTAAAACATTACTGAGTTCTCTTTGGAAGAGATCTCATACCTTGGTAATCTCCGAATGTTAGGACTCAATCTTGAGCCTTAAGTTAGCCTCTAGCCCACCAAGCGCATCTTTGATGCCGCTGTGGATCTCTGCATCCTCGGTCTCCAAACCATCGTAACATCCATCTAGATTGTCTACACGCTTGCCTAACGTGCCCAAGTTAGACTCTATTTGGGACACTCTAGCCTCTAAGCTAGTCACCACGTCCCTCGACTTGCCGCTGGTAGCACCCTTCTTCCCTTCATCACACCCACGTTCAGAAGCACCAACTTCGATGGGGTTAGGAGTTGCAGCCATAGTCTTCATTTAGACATTGGAACCACCAAGATATAATGAGCAACCTGGCTCTGATACCATGCTGTCATGACCATAGCCTCAAATTAGGCAATCGTGCGGCACTTAGCACAGTCCGTCGCACTAAGTCAGCCTACCAATACTCAAGAAAGGGACTTAGAGTAAGCTTTTGAGACAAAGTGATAAGGATAAGAGTTTAGGTGAATGAAAGCTTTGTATTACTCTTAGAATGCTTACAAATCTCACAAATGGGACTTGTGTACAAATGAACCCAAGGGGTCCTTTATATAGGCGAAGCCTAAATCAACCAAGGTTTAGGACCGTGCCAAGTGGCATGATCTTACAAAGGGTCTAGATTATTCTCAACTAAAGTTATAATATATACAAAGATATTTACATAGAGAATTCTAGAACAAAACATGGTCTAGATCCTTCTAAGAGGTTCACCCACCATCTTGGCTCTTCTAAATCATTCTAGGAGCTTTTAGAGTTGTCCAACCCATCTAGCATTATATGGCCTTGTCTAGAGCCTTCTAGGAGTTAGTAGCACCAATTAGAGTCTTCTAGCATGGCCGAGACCTCTTTTGATCACTCTAGAAGTGTCCACCACATTCTAGGGTCTTTCTCAATCTTTTTGGGTGAGCAGTATATATAGAGGACTTTAGAGCCATGAGCAACAACATTTGGATTTTTGGGAACCAAATGAGCAGGGCGTAACAAGATACTTTAATTAAACCAATCAACACTGACAAGTTCCAGTGATGTAGATCTTCATATGGCTTAACAGATACTTAAGCAGCATAAAAAATTGTCAGACGAAGAAAAGAGAAATTTATCAAGTGTGAAGATGATAAGTGTGTTTTACACTTATCTTTACTATCTTTTCGAGCTTAAAAATTGTTTGTCTTTGAGCTCTTTCTACGTGTTTTATTATTTTTAATAGATAATTTAGGTGAGAAATCATTAAGAGGAGAATTCTAAATTTTCAAGTGAAACTAAGGCCAAATCAAGGTAATTTCGATCATTTGTGAGCAAACACAGACGAGCAATGTTTTAACAGTGTGTAGCAATGCCAATAATATAGAAGGAACTGGGTAAAACTAGGCACTGCAATGCGAAGATGGCACTACAATGCCGGAAGTTCCAAAGAATCAGCACCGCAGCGCTAAGAAATGGTGCCACAGGATAAATAGCATGGTGCTACGGCACCATTCCCTGGGTAGTGTGGTGCTGTAATGCCATATGTTCGACTGTCTTGGCACCGCAACACCACAAAGTGTAGATATGTTTCAGAATTCCTAAATCATGGCCAATTTTGTCTTAATTATTTAACCTCTCTTTGGCTCAGCTAAAAGAGGATGGTGGTGAGAAACCCTGGTAACTAGTTTTAGAGAAAGTTTTAGAGAGTTTCTCAAGGAGAAACAACAAGCAATAAGGGGATTAGGGAAGAGACCGGCGGATTGAATAAGTTGCAAAGAGTTTTTCTTTATCTTTCCTTTATTTCTTCCTTTAGTTTTCTACTATGAATGTGTATAAGCTTTATCATCTCTGTTGTATTCCTCTTGATATAATTATGAACTAAACTCTTTTTCTAGAGATATAATCAAACTTCTAATGTAATTCAATTGCTTTATTTTCCTCATTCATTCTTGATATTCATTGATGAATTAATTGTTCTATCTTATGTTTAATGCCTCTGTTTATTTGGCCAGTAAACTAATTATTGTGTGAAATCTATATGAACTTGTGAAGAGGAATATAGGTTTAGACATAGATAGAATAATATAAGATCACCTAGTATAGGGTGAGTTTGCATAGAATAGGAATATATCTTTGCAACTTATGCAACCTTATGTGATAATCACCTGTCTTAATGAATCTAGTCATTGTATATTATGAGTAACATTAACTTGTCTAGATATTTTCACTCATATCTTAGAAAGGAGCTTATGAATACATTAGGATTCCTGGTTGTCAATTTTAAATAGATAATTGTATTTTGAGGAAGACCAGTAGTTAGAAGAGTAAGAAAGTAGATTGCATCCCTAATTCCTTATTATTGCTCTTAGAACAAATCATGGTTGCTTAGTTTCATTCTCTATTCTTTCCGTTTACATTGTTATTTACATTTTGATTCTTGCACAAAATCATCAAATATTTTTGTTTTGATAAATTAGAAGCTGGTTTTGGTTAGTACTTGGCATTTATAAATCAAGTACTCCTCATGGGATCGACACTCTCTTATTCTATATTACTTGTTGCAACCCGTATACATGTGGCAATTTGTGTGTTAGAAATATCTCCAACAGAAAACATAATTAAAATCAAGTCTTCAAGTGGGTGAATGTTGAGCAAATCAACAATTATGGCACTACCAACCATATTGTTACAGTTATTGTTCACATTATAGGAAGAAAAAAATATTTACTGACCAATAACAACAGTGAAAAGGGCAGCCATAATAGCAATAATAAAAAGGACAGTCGTACTAGTAATAGTAAAAAAGATTGTCGTAATAGTAATAGTAAAAGGTGATGTTTTCACCACCTTTCAAGTTCTATAAATACGGAGGCTTCATCACTTGTTTTGCATCTTATTCTAAATCTTCTTCCTTTCTAAGAGAGAATTCAAGCATAGGAATTTCTTTTAGTGTCCTACTTGTTTTCTCCAAAATTGTTTAGAGGGGGTGTTTTCTCTTATTTCAAGAGAAAGAGATTCATTTGGTCTCTCCTTGTATTTAGAGAGAAGTGAGTTGTAATCTCTTTTTTATAGTGAATTTCTTCACAATCTTGGCCATAGACATTACCTAAATTTGGTGAACTATGTTAAATCTTTTGCATATCTTATATTTTTCATTTTACCCAAATTTTCTCAATTCATATTTTAGTTGTATGTTGTCACTTCTACAAAGCCAATCTCCTAACACAACATCTACTTCTCAATGACCAACATAACAAAGTTGGTTTATACAATATACATAATTACATCATTTTCATTTGTATTACAAAATATAAGTAAAATAAGTGTACACATAAATAAGGATACATATTTAAAAAAAAAAAACAAAAACAAACAAATCTAATTCTCAAGTGTACAAGATTAATAATATAGAAAAAAATAATTAATAAAATGTCTAAAATTATTACTTCATATAGAATTACTATTAAACAACTTATCTTAACATATATTTTCTAATCAAATAATTTACCAGTTAGTTATGCTTTAAATAGTTGACTTAATACACATTAGACTCGTACCGATGAGTATTATCTAGAGCATTTCACTGTAAAAATTACTTAGTAAATATAGATTAATAGAAATAACCAATACACTAAAATAAAACCTCAAAATTAAATGTACATAAATGTAACTAATGTATAAAAGAAATTGTGCAATTATGTGATTATTGGCTCTTTAATTAGATAAAGAATTAGGTGTCGTTTGGAAATTTAAGATATCACATTGACATTTAGCTATAACTTTCAAAGCATGGACATCTACTTAAATCAACTTAAATAATTGGTCATTCACCTAATTTTCTTTTTTATATCTATAAGAGTAAGTCATTTGAAGATTTGGATACGGCCTATTTTAAAAAAAATCCCCTCCTTTCTAAAATGGAGAAAAAAGATAGAGAAAAAATTAATTTGTTAATAAGGGAGTTGAACTACTCTTGCACAATTCTTTTCGAAAATAATAATATACAATTCTTTTCGAAAATAATAATATATAAGTAAAACAGTTATTTTAAAAAAATTAATTTTTTTCTCCCTACATATACAGAGGAAATCCATTTCCCTTTTTATCTCTCTCACTCTCTCTCTCTCTCACACACACACACATATTTTGCTTCCTTCCTATTTTTTTCTTCTCTGCCAAACATGGTGTTAAAATCTAGATATGGACAACTATAACACTTCTTAGCTTATCTATATGACTAGATAAGTCAAACTAATAAGTATTATTCTTTTATAAACCATAATTTTAGTTTTGTTAAAAAAAATAGGCTAATTTAAACTTTTTAAACTCTAAAACAAATGAAACTATGTGGTATTACTTTTTGAAAATGTTTTTATAAAATGTACAACCAAAATGTCCTTAACATTTTATCTTGTCATCAATAGTAATATTTACAACATATCAAAATATCGAATTACAAAGAAAATATTACCCATAAATCAAGCTCGTCTATATCTCTATAATCATGGCAACAAGAAAGCATGTTAGCTAACCAGTAACTTTATACATCATAGGTTTTCTCGCCTGTATCACAGGAACTAAATAAACTAATGCTTAATAAGTAAAGATCATGCATACTCATGAACGTATTTCATACATAAACTTTATTGAAATTCTCATTATACTCTTTCTTTTATAACTTTTCATTTTGATGCACTTTTCTTAAAAAACGTTTTTTTTATAGGGCCTTTGAGTACACTACAAATCCGCGGTAGTCAGTAGGCTGTACCTACCTAACACAGGCTGACTTGGTAATACATTTCACATAACTTATAGTACAATATTTAGTCTCGGTAGTCAGTAAGCCATACCCACCTATACGGGAAGGATACTTGTGCAAACCATACCTACCCAACACAGACAGACTAAATAATGTATTTAAAAAATAACTCGTAAAATCAATACAATAGTTCTACTTTAAATCCAATACATGGAAAACTTTACTTATTTGAAAATCATACTTAATAATCATATCACGCTTATGTTTTTCATGAACTTACAATAACTATAGGAATAACATATAATTAATATAATACACATAATCATATAGGAAAATATCTAGTATTTACTAGTGTCCTTGTGAAATAGTTAAAAGAAATCTTTACTTACTTTATGTCCGACAGAAAAAATAGTAAAAAGGATCAGTATCCTCTATGGCAAGGTGGGTGGAAGACCTGATACGAATTTCATTACTAAAATGATCACTACAACGTAAAATACTTAAAAAAATAACCACGAGATTGAAATGACAACTTTCACAAAATAAGGAAATTTAATCACAATATAACCCGAAAGTGTACAAGTGACATAAGGTATGTAATAGCCAATGACTAGCATTAAAAACTGATTAAAACCATCAAACATGAATGCTAGTTTCTTAGTACAAAAATGATCCAAAATTGCATATAATTTTGTAAAAACTAGTCTATTTACTTTTAAATAGTACCATTTAGTTTTATAAATATTTGGATAGCATCTCTCCTATTTTAAGAATATTTCTACATCTTTTAAATCATAGTTTAGACCTGCGATAAAAATTAACAAGCCAATTCCCACATATACATATTAAAGAGGATAATTTAGAACAACTTAAGTGTATTTGAATTCCTTTCAGTTTAGACAAAGTTTAAACTCATTTTTACACTTGTATATCATCACAACGGGCAAGTAAATAGAGATAATATACATAAAAGGATCAATGTCTTATACATTCCAAGTAAAGAAATCAAATTACAAGTATAGCCAACTTATTACAAAAATGGAAACACTTTAATCCATAAATAGTAAACTTTAGAGCTTTAAGTCTAACTTAATCTTCCAATTAAGTTCTATGTTTCCAGTAATATATAAGGTTTACTAGGACCTTCATTCATCAAATAAAAGCTTTGATTTAAGAACTAAATTAAAAGAAATAAATTACCAATTCTAAATTCCATAAAAACCTCACATTGACTAGTTTGAATTTTTGTGGAAGCTCTTGTCTTCAACTTCTATAAAACTGATTTCCAAGGTTTAGAAATAAACTTTAGAACTCAAAAGGACCTGGAAAAACTCTTACTTAAGTTGTAGCAAGTGGAGAATTTTAATTAGAAAATAACACTAAAGAAGAACTAATAGACTCACCTTGACTAGTTTGGACCTATCTTATTTTTTAGAGCTCCAACTTTAGTTCTACTATTTGGAAACTCTTGGATATGGCTAAAGAGAGTTAAGAGAAGCTTAGATAGTGGTTGGAGTGGTTTAAGTCATGGCTAAAGTGAAAAGAAGGGAAATGATCAGATTTAATCTATAATCAATACTGAATGACTAAGAAAAGATATAACTTAAATTTTAAGGGATATTTTTGGTATTTTGCACCCTAACTTTCCATGTATCCAGCTTTAAATTATTATTGGCTTACTCATCACATTGCTAGTCATTTCTATACACTCAAGTATAGACTAAAATGGTAAAACTTAGCTTAGAAGATGAAATCTAGTTATACTTTGACGTATGATTCTATATGATCAATCTTATTGTAATCTGGTAGAATTTGGCCCCATAATCAATCATTAAACATAAAAAAAAAAAAAAAAAAAAAAAACCAATTTGACTCCAATCAATAATTCAAGCATAGTATCAATACCTAATTAATAGAATGCACAAAAATAATATTATGCGAGTAAGCTGAATCTAAGCTAGTTTAGCGCAATAAAAATATAATTCAGTGCAATGAATGCCACCTCATACTTACCTGGAACCAACATTTCGGAGAATGCTAGAAATGAGTTCTACATATTAAATAAAAGCTATTTAACGTTTAAATGCACTGTGAATTTAACTCTGAAAAA
This sequence comes from Parasponia andersonii, assembly GCA_002914805.1. Classification (NCBI taxonomy): domain Eukaryota; kingdom Viridiplantae; phylum Streptophyta; class Magnoliopsida; order Rosales; family Cannabaceae; genus Trema; species Trema andersonii. Next base: position 54,926 of record JXTB01000291.1, read on the forward strand.
TATTAAAAAAAATACATTTTACCCAAAACTACCATTTGACCAAATTATCAGCAAACATGATTATCATGGGTATGCACATTGTATTGTATTAATGAATATTTTGTTTGTTCCTTTCACACACCAAGTTCTCTCTCTCTCTCTCTCTCTCTCCGAGAGTACTAAGTCTTTACACTGTATCAGAATACTTCGACAAGCATTAGTATAATAATTCATATCAAAAGTATTTAATAATAAGGAATAAGTACTTTAATATAAAGTTGATACTAGTTACTCGATATGCCTATTATGCAATATGAACATGTTTATTATTAGCTTATTATGCATGTGAGAATCTTAGGTATTACAACAACTATATACACACACACGATGTAACACTTCTATAGATTAATCAAGCAATCCTTATGTTGATAATGTGCTATAATCAGCTTATCAATGTAGCATATCGACCGGCAATATGATATCGTAGTAATAAAACTATCAAAATAGGTCTGGCCAAACAGGCTAACCTGCACCCAGTTATTGTGGCCCGTGGGCCAAGTTAGCTCGTTCAAGATAGGCCCGACCCCAATCCTACCGTACTCCTAGGGCTAGGTTAGGTTTATCACCCTCGATTCGGATGTCAGCTTGGTCTGGGCCCAATTTTTTTTTAAAAAAAAATAAAAAATAAAAAATAATATAATATATGTATATATATTATATATATAATCACATATATATAATTATTATATATTTTTTATAAGAATTATATAATATATTATTTTTTTAATTATTAATTCATTTTAAAAAATTTAAATTTAAAAAAAAAATAGACCAACTACAGGCCAAATGTGATGGCCTGAATCTAGGCGACCCTAGGCTCAACCAACTCGCCCATTTTGATAGCTCTACGTATTTATAATAATAGTTATACAAAATAATATAACTAAATTGAGTAAGAAATAGAAACAGAAATTTAGAGACTTATATGATGATTCTTATTTAGGGTTAAAATATATAAGATATTATGGTAATAACGCTCTATTAAAAGCCCTCATAATAAGTCAAATGGCTTTAAGTAATATCCACATAATAATTCATTTATTTTGTGTTTTTCGCATTTCTGTTTTTTATAACTCTCTTTTTTCCTTTTTGTGTGTGTCTCTTTTTCCCTCTTAACTATATGGAGTTTCTCCTTTTTATTAAAAAAAAATCGAAGTTTTTGTATTTTTTATTAAATTTTAATTTTATTTTATTCCAATTATTAATTTAGTAAGTTTTAAATTTAAGTTATTTTTTTAGTAGATATCATGAAAATTTAAAAGAATAATTTGGTAAACTTAATGATTAAAATTGGTATTTAATCCAAAGTAGGTATAAATTCATTATAAGTTTTAAATCTAAAAAATCATATTAATAATAGCCAAAGCGCAATGTCTAAACTTTACAAACTACCTAAATACAATATATAAAAATGTAATTATCTCATTCTTAAATGACTTTATATCTTTATAATTGACAAACCTACGGCATTTGATTGGCAAATACTAACCCTTTTCTTATTTTCTTGACAAGAAATTTTCTCCAAGTTGATCGTCAAAAACCCCTTTATGGGTAATTAAAAAACAATTATCTCTTCTCACATGTTTTTTTTTTTTTGTATCATCTTCTATAAATTAATCTTTCAAAAACATTTAAGGAATATAAAAAGAATGCTTTATAACGAAATTAGAATTCAAAATCCTATTTTTTAATAAAGAAAAAACTAAAATGGACAAGAAAAAAATATTTTAAAAATACTTATCTCTAATCAGTATTTAGTCACATTTTCTGTGATATTATATACTTTTGTAAAATAGTATATTACTCGTCCACAATATTTGCTTTACTCTCGTCATAATTACTATTGGCACCAATTTAGTAGGTATTTTTTTTTTTACATAATCATAAGTATTATTTTNTATATTAAATTGAGAATATATATATAATATTATAATTTTTATACTTTATATTTTGACACTTTTTTTTAATTTGTACCTTATGTATTAGTTATTATCATTATTGTCCCTTAAATTTGATATGTATTACAAATTTATATCTTGAAACTAATTTAGAGCAGTTAATTTATCAATAAGTCGTTTTAAAAAAATTAAAACTACAAAATTAAAAATAAACTATATGAAAACTGATTTAATAATAAGTTTATTAAATCATGTAAGTAAATTAACTGCTCTAAATTAGTGTCATGGTATAAATTTGTAACTGATTTTAAATCTAAAGATTAATGTTGACAATACCCAAAACATAAAGTATGAACTGAATAAAATGTCTAAATACAAAGTATAATGATGATAATATCTCGTATATATATTGAAGTTTCTTTATATTAATTTATTAATAAGTCGCTTAACATGTAATTATGATTAGAATTGTTTTCTTTCCATTTTAAGTGCAATATATTGCTTAGATTTTATTATAAAATCATATATATATACACACGTGTATATATATATATATATTAGATCGAATAATGTGCCCAAAACCAAATTAAGTATTAGTTTTTCCTTAGAAGGTAGAATGATAATTCGGATGAAACTTATTATTTTTATTTTTCAATGAAAAATTGACACATATTAAAGTGTAAATAGCATTACTCTAAATTAAAACCGTTAATCGACTGAAGTTGACATCTAATATCCATTCTGATAATTTAATTTAAGACAAAGCGCCCGCGCCTGCGCCCGGATTGGACTTTTTATAATATCAACCATATTTCAATTATATTGGTTATATATTTTTATTGAAAATATTGGATCTCAATAATATGGCCTATTCCTAATCTCTGAAAACAATTAATCAATAATAGTAATTTAATCATGAGAACACATACTCCTCCCCCTCCCTCCCCCAACATTTACAATTTTATTCTATTGTACTCGGAGGGTAGCGTATTCTAAATCCAAATTGCATCACCAATTAATAAAAACAATTTATAGCTAATTAAAAAAAATCGAAAATGAAGAGTATTGGACTGGCTTATGATGTCCCGTCCAGTTACGGTGAAAAAAAAAAAAAAAGGAGGGTTTGGTAGGGGGACAGTATAAACAGTTACGGTGAATCCTTTATTACATGTCACATGCATGTGAAACTATGTACGACCCTAACTTGTGGAATTGAAATATCAAACGAAGCGTCGTATAGCCAATTCATGGGGAGTTTAGATCATATATAATTACGACTTTTTGAGCTGTAGTAATTTTGAAAGCAAATTGTTTGTTAAAATTTTTAGGGTGAATTATAAAAAAAAAAATACCCTAAAGTTTAAGTGATTTGTAATCTAAAGTTTAAAATTTGAACTCTGCAGAATAATATTCTAAGATTAAAAAAATTCTAAAAATTAATGCCTAGACCGATCAGTTCTTATTATCCTTCGTGACTTTTTGATCAAATAATAACATTTATTAAGACTACCGTAATTATTATTATTCTACTTAATTTTAAGTATATTATTATCTTTTATCAATTAAAGTTATTCAAAAAAATTAACTTTAAGTATTAATTTTTAAAAATTCGTAATATCAGGATATTATTTAGCAGAGTCCAAACTTCATGGTTTAAATTGTAGAATACTCAAATCTTAAGATTTTTTTTTAAAATTTACATGAAATTCTAATTAGTGATTAATACAAGGGTGGCTCTATTGCCATACCTTATTTTCTCTCTCCTAATCCCTCTTTTAATTAATTATTTATTTACAAAAATATCATCTTATGAATTAACATAAATATCTCTATATAACATTAAACAATTAAAACATTTATCTTTTAGTACACATCAATTATGTACAATAATTGTATGATACTTTGGTCAATTATTTTTTATTAAATCAAGATTTAATGTTTTTCTTTTAAATTTTTTTTTTTTTGGTGAACCAACAATTAATTGTTTTTTCATGGGAGGGGATGGGTACCAACCGCTTTGGAACTCTTTCCTATAATTTTTTTTTTTTGTTTGGGAACCAACTATGTTCTTTTTCTTTTTTAAGTTTTTTTTTTTTCAGTTTGGAACTAACAGTATTTAGGTACCCTTTTTTTGGGTTTAGGAATCAACAAGTTGTGTAGTTGTAAGACAAATAACAAGATCATTAGTTTTCTCAATTTGCACTATTATTATAATTTCTAAAAGGAGAAAAAAAAATCTATAACTTAATTTATTGTAAAGTATTAGGCACGAAAAAAAATTATTTAGAGAAATATTTAATCAGATGTATTTTTGTACATAAAATAAATTATAAGATGTGTGAAAATAAATTTTAAAATATTAGACGGGTGTGTTTAGAACGGGGTGGGGAGAAAAAAAAATAAATGGCAATAATGCTACTCTTAATACAAAATTAATGTAGGCAGACCTAACTCGAAACCTCAACTATCAATCAGAACTTCACTTATCACTACACCACCTTACTCAGCGGTCATAATAATACAAAATTTACATTTCATAGACATGAGAAAACTCATACAAAAAAGGGTAAATGGCACTATTGGTCCAATAACTTATTACTATTTTTGTATATCAATTCCCAATTTTTTTTATAGCATTCAAGTATGTAACGTTTTTCTTTTTGGTATCGATAATCCTTTTCGCATATTTCATCCAAGATTGTATGAGAAATTATTTAAATGAAAGAAATTTCTCACAATTGATCTCTATGTTGAAATTGTTTAGCGATATGATCCGTAATTTTTTTTTAGTCTTTATATCTCCAATTTACAATGTTATATCTATCAATCACTTGGAAAATAAATAAAAAAAAAAACAAAATTTCTCTAATTCTTCTCAAAATTACATTGATATCTTCTAAAATAAAGAATAATTATAGTGAAACTGCTTAGAAAAAAATTTTAAAAATCTAAAAAAAATTCCAAGCTTGTTATATTACTTTTTACATGTAAACAATAAGTTATTTTTTTAACATGAAAAATGGTTGTTATATTGTATAGATAAATATTAGTTAATGTTTTTAGAATAACTATTCATAATTAAATGAAAATTTAATAGATATAATAAATTTTCAATAAAACCTTATGTGAAATTTTTTTAGATTTAAAAATAGTAAAGTAATTATTTTTTGTCCATAAGAGTCACTACGATTTAACATAATCTAGAAATTATCAGTGTGAACTTTTTTTTAATTTAATTCTTAAATGAACCTCTCTTTTATATCCATATTTAAATTTTTATTTTCTAAAAAATAAGTAGATGCAATATTATTAATCGGAGATATAAATATAAAAAGAAAAAAAATAAACTAGACATTAAATTGCTAAATAAATGAAATAATATGGGTCAATGGTACAAAATTTCTCCCGTTAAAATGAATTCTAGTGAAATTTTGGATAAAATATGCTAAAATGACTAGTAGTGCCGAAAAGAGAAACATTAGATAATTAAATACCACAAAAAAAAAAAAAGAAACGTTATGTACTTAAATGCTACAAAAAAAGTGGGGAACCAACATGCCAAAATAATAATACGTTGGGAACTAATAATATCATTTATCCTAAAAAAATGTAAACTTAAAAGGTAAAAAATAAAAAAGAACGGTTTACAATTATAAAATCTTTATACTTATGTTAAAAACATTTAAAAACATGTGCTTAGGGAAAAATGTAAAGTGAAAACTTGTTCAATGCGTTTGTTTCCAATATAATATAAATATATTCAATAAATTGTCAAAATTCAAAACTTATAAAAAAAAATGATTACAGACTTAGTCTGATTGGTAACCACACGTACTTCTAATATTGAAGTCTAGAATTCAATTAACTCATCCAGTATCAAAAGAAAGAAAAAAGAAAAAAACTTATAAAGGAAAATTCTTAAGCATTTGGTGGGTTACACTAAAATGGGGATTAGATTTTGTCCAATCCTATGGTTGAACATAAAGAATTAGAGGATAACTTAACAAGGGGATTAATTAATACCAGAAACTATTATAACCCATTTGTAAGATAGGTTAAAATAGTCTCGTCTTTTCTTTTTTTATTTCCCAAAAAATATGGTGTTTACATTTTTACCTTTTGCATTTTTTCTTTCTATTTTCTTTTAACAAGTATCAGTCCCACGTCTTTTTAATATTATTTTTATTACATATTTTTCAAATAATGTGCATCCTATATAATATTTATTCTTTTTTTATTTAATCTCATCTTTTAGTTTTATGTTACATGATATAATTATTAGTACTGATATAATTCAATCCAATCTTAAATAATAGTTCTGTTTAATCAAATCTTGTCTACTAAACGAATGTGTATACTTGGAGACACGATTGTTAACATGCTTTTAGGTTTCTAAATCTAAACATGCAGCATTGGTGATGATGACATAGCAACAAAAGCGCTTATTTGGAGCTTTCGTTTTTATCAAGTTAGAAATCTCCACGAAAATATGTGATATTAGATTTAGTATCGAAGAAAGTATGCGATAATAGATTTAGTACTTTAAAAATAGCCGTCATAAGTAGATCCTATGAATCATTTTAAGAACATATTTTCTACTTAGAGTAAACACTCATGTTTTGGTGGCGGATAAATATACATAGATAAGACTGTCATCGTTTTATTTATAATCTCAGAGACTGTCGAACTTAAATAATTACTACAGCGAAAGCTAGGTGACGAAGGTGAAAGCATCATTCATTCTCTTTTTTTATTTTAAAAATAATCTAAACATGCACTTTTATTATTTTATATTTGGTAAATTTATTTTTATTTTATAGATATTTATTAATTTTTCTCTTCCGAGTCGGGGGATCTCAAATTCTCACCCCGTTGCTTGATATTCTTAACCATGGAATAAATTAAAAGCCTTAAAAAAAAATGCTTGTTTGTGCTGTACTATTATTTATACTATATTCATCAGCCGTCCTTTCTTTGCTTTTCACTTTTGTTTGGTTGCTGGAAAAAAAATATTCTTTATTTCCATTACACGGTGAAAAACACAAGAGTTACGTTGGGTCATTCACAGTCAAAAGATTCAAAACTATCTCTTTCTCTGCAATCTCACTGTAAAAATTATCTGTTGCCAGGCAGCTCGACTAAGTGCGATCTGTACATACATCTGTACATACATCACAGCAACAAATCAGGAAAAGCTAAAATCCAAGAGAGGCCCACACCTTATTCGTATACCTGTATTTTCGGTTATTATAATAGGTCCTACTATATAATAGACAATTTTTATATTGAAACTCGATCTCTCGCTTTAACGTTCTTTTTGGTTTAGAAATACAAGTCTATTTATGAGGTTTAATAATAAATTAATATTGTTAAGAATAGAAAGTTCATTGCCTCCCCAGCTGAAAATTTCGAAATATAGCTTCATTCATATATCGCAGAACCTATACATCCACTAGACCGGTTTGATAACAGGTAGTAGTGTTAGACTAGTACTTTAGTTTGGCTTACGAGAAAACTAAAAACTTTCATTAGTATTTGAAGGACACATCACACATTCTTTATGCCACATGATCATGTTTCTAGTTACCCTAGTTACATCTCAAAGAAAAGCAACAATTTTGTTAATTAAGAAGCTTTGGCCAAATTTTATTCTTAAAAAAAGGAAAAAAAAAAAAAAGGAAAAGAAAGTATTTGTATTCTTAGAATCTGAAGTCTTCACGATGTGTAGCATAAAAAGCATGTATTATGCATTCCAGTCAATCAATATGACTTTTAACTCTTAGCCATACATGAAAAACATGTAGATTTACTTGAAGTTCAGGGATTTAACACTTGTACTAAAAAACACAAATTTTAATTAAATTATTGCATTTGAACGTGTTACTTTTATCATATTCTGAAATGGAATTTGTGAATTTTGATCTACGTGATAGAAGGGCCTGCTTGCACAATCTCGTCACACACAAATGTGCTTGGTGAGTTTGGGTCTTATACTTTGAAAGGAATTTTTTTCTTCTATTTTCAAGGAGGTCTAGCAGTCAATAAAANTTATGTTGCCTGGCTTTTGTTTTTTTTCTTCTTCTGCCCTAAAGTAAGTAAAAATATATATATATTCTACTTTATATTTTTGTTAACAAGATATTAGCTGATATTTAAAGTAAAGACATGTAAGTGGTACTTTTTTTTTCCCCATATATGTGTATGACCAAGATTACGTTTGCAAAACCATTTTCTGGACATAATCATAGAGAAATGCTAAAGTAAATTCTCCTTTTCGAGTTAATTTGCTTCTGTCTGAATTATTACATCAATCGTAGTCAAACCCCGAGTTTTCTGAATTCTGAGCCTGAGCACTAGTAGGCAGTCTAGTAGCACTGGATACACACGAGAAAAAGAAAAAAAAAAAAGAAATTTATAGTTCTTTTTTTTTTCCTTTAATTTTTATATTAATTTTTTATAACTGGAATAGGATAGTAGGTACTAGCTAGGCGTGCAGTCTTATTAAATGACCCTATTTTACTTACTTTTTTGTTATCATATTATTTTTTTTCACATTGACGATTGGGCCCGCCATCTCTCGTTGTCTCGCAGACTATAAACTTTAACACATTCATTAATATTTTAAAAATCTTCTTTGAAACACAAAATAATCAAAGTTTGTTACTCATATAACCTCCCAAAATAAGCTCGTAAGACTGTAAAAGGATTAATTAATAAAGTGAAATAACAAGATAAATAAATTTACGTAATTTACTATTTTAGTTATATTCACGGGATTCTTATAAATTTTTTATTATAAGAAAAAAAATTATATATAATATTTATAAACACTCACGACTCATAATTTTTATCCCAATTACACTTTAGAATTTTTTTCTTACAAAAATTCTTTCAAAAACCTTTTGTTAAACTTCTACTGAAAGCCATCTTTCTTTCACTTTCAATTTTGAGATTTTCTCTATGTTTTTTTAGGAAGATATTGATGAATGAGAGAGACTCTATTTGTAAAACCAAATCCCCTCCTTTGTATTAGGTTGGTAGCTACAATTGATGACTCCTTTTTCATTTTTGTCTCAACAATTTTCTTTTGACTCATTGTGGGAGGTGTTCACAATTTTGATGCATGCAGCCATCATTATTGATTTTACAATTCTCTCACTTGAAGACTGATTTTATTCTATCTTCACACACTTAAATTAATGCAATAGTGCATTTTCCTCTTTGCGCTCATAGGCCAACTGAAGTTGAATATAAATTTAGTTTGTCAATAGTCATTGTCTTTGTTAGAATATTTGTAGGATTCTTGCTTCCCGAGATCTTGTAAAGCATTAAGACTCCATCTTCTAAAACTGATCTGATGACGTGATACCATACTTGTATATGCTTTGTTCTGGCATGAAAAACATGATTTCTCGCCAAATGAATCGCACTCTGACTGTTACAATGAAACACACTCTTCCCTTACTTGTGACTCAATTCTTCTAAGAAAGACTTTAGCTATATCATTTTTTTGTAAGCTTCTGTTACGGTGACGTACTCTGCCTCAATATTTGAAAGTACAACAGTCTTTTGCAATTTAGAAACCCAACTAACTGTTGTACCTCTAATAGTGTATACATACCCAATAATACTCTTTCTACCGTCTAAATCACCACTCATATCAGCATTTACATAACCTTGTAAGCCTAAACCTATCTTTCTAAAGGATAAGGCCTTGTCTGCAATACTTCTTAGATATCTAAGAATCCACTTTACTGCTTTCTAATTTTGTTTACCAGGATTACTCATATAACGACTCATAATTCCTACTACATGGGCTATATCTGGTCTAGTACACACTATGGCATACATAAGATTACCAATAACAGATGCATAAGGTACCTTCGCCATGTAGGTTTACTCCTCTTCCGTTACCTTCGCCATGTAGGTTTACTCCTCTTTCGTTAAGGGTGACTGCTCTTTGGCTAGTTTGAAGTGACTAGCCAATAGAGTACTTACAGGTTTTGTTTCATCTACATTGAATCTGCTAACCACCTTCTTTATATATTCCTCTTGTGATAGCTTCAATGTCTCATTCAATACGTCTCTAGAAATTCTTATTCCAAGGATTTGTTTTGTAGCTCCCAAATCTTTCATAAAGAATTCCTCTGAAAATTCCATCTTTAGCTTATCAATTTCCTTTATGCAAACTCCAACAATTAATATATCATCTACATATAGAAGTAAAATGATATGGGAATTGTCAAACTTTTTCATATAATAATAGCGATCTGCCTGGCACCTTAAGTAACTATTGTTATTCATAAATCTATCAAACTTCTTGTACCACTATCTTAGAGCTTGTTTTAGTTCATACAAGCTCTTCTGAAATTTGCACACCATTTTCTCCTTTCTTTATACTTAGAAACCTTGTGGTTGGTTCATATAATTTCTAGATATAGGTCTTCCTTAGCCACCAACCCAAGTACTATTCTAATTGTGGTCAGTTTGATCACTAGAGAGAAAATTTCGATGTAATCAATGTTTTTTTTTTGTTGAAAATCTTTTACAACAAGTCTTGCCTTGTACCGCTTACTACCATCATATTTTTCCTTTATTCTGTAGACTCACTTGTTATGTAGTGCCTTCTATCCTTCTGGTAATTCAGCCAAGTCCCATGTTTAATTGGATGACAACGAATCTTTCTCATTTTTCATGGCTAACTCCCACTTGATTGACTCACCATTTTTTACAGCTTCTTCATAAGTCTCTGACTCTTATTTATCAGTCAATAGAATGTAAGGTAGTGTAGGGGAATATCTTTGTGGCAATCGAATGATTTTGGAGGATCTCCTGAGTTCAATTACAGGAGTTTGTGAATCTATCTTTGAAACAACCTCTTCGTCATGATTACTATTCTTCAAATCATTAACTAGGATATCTTTTAATAGTACTTCGTTAGACTTTTTGACTTTAGAATATGCACCATCAGCTTTGATGCTCAATCTATCCTTGTATGGCACATCTTCATTAAAGATAACATCTTTATTCCTGATGATCTTACGACTTTGGTAATCCTAAAAATGAAAACTAAACTCATCGTTGCCATAACCAACAAAGTAGCACATCTTGGATTTTGGATCAAGCTTACTTTAATTAGCAGGGTCGATATGAATATAGGATAAACAACGAAAAACTTTTAAGAAAAAAAGTTTTACCTATTTACCACTTCAAACCTCTTCTAGTATTTTGAAATCTAGAGGTGTTGAGGGTCCCCTGTTGATCAGAAATGCTGGAGTGTTAACTGCTTCAACCCAGAACATTTTCAATAATCTAGTATGTAACTTCATACTCTTGGCACGTTCATCCTTTCAGCTATACCATTCTGTTGTAGTTTTCTAAGAATGGTTTTCTCCATCTTGATCCTATTGAGTGCACAATATGTCTTGAACTTATCATCTTTATATTATCCAGTATTATCAGATCGTAAATACTTTACTTTCAAATTTGTCTCATTTTCTACCATGGTTCTTAACTTTTTAAAGATATCATAGACATCATATTTATTTTTCAAGAAATAAACTCATACCTTTCTGCTCGAATCATCAATGAAAAGTGACATAATATCTTGAGCTTCTAAGGGATGTCACAAGGGATAGTTCCCACACATCTATATGGACCAACTCTAACATTGCTGCACGCGATTCTTTTCTACCTTTTGAATAGCTCACCTTTTTATGTTTACCAAAGATATAGCTTTTATAGAGACTATACTCAACTGACTTCAGCTTCAATAGCTTTCCTTTTAACAGCATCACCTTCATTCTCTTCTCACTCATATGCCCAAGTCTATAATGTCATAGATTTGAATTAACACTGATATCTACAGCTCCTAGTATATCTCTACAACTAGAAGTCATATAAAGAGTCCTAGTTTTGTTTCCTCAAGCAATAACCATAGCTCCTTTGTTGACCTTCCACGAGCTATTAGAAAAGAACACATTGTATCCATTATCATCAAGTTGTCCCACCTAGATAAGATTCCTTATCAAGCTTGGTACATACCATACTTAATGGATTTTCCATGCCGATCTATTTGATATCTTCAAACGAATATCACACATACTAACAATTTCCAATGGTTCTCCATCGGCCAGATATACCATACCGAAATTATCAGAAACATAATTCTTGATAATTTCTAGGTGTGCAGTGGTATAGAACGAGGCCCCTAAGTCTAAAACCCAAGAATCAATTAGACTATCAACAGATAATAGTAAAGCCTCTTGTACCTCCTCAGTCACAACATTAGCATTATGTGAGTTGTCTTCCTTCTTTGGTACTCTACAATTCTTTTTTAAATAGCCAGTCCTACCATAGTTCCAGTACTCTAGTTTTTTTCCTAGTCTAGATTTATCTTTACCGTTCCTTGATTTGGACTTGCCGTGACCTTGGTTAGAATTCCTCTCTTTATTTCTATCACTGTTTTCAAGATTTAGGGCAAAACTCGATGATGTTCCTTTACCAGATTCTACTCTTCATACTTTCTCGGCGAGAACTCGATCCCTGACATCATTGAACTTACCACGACCTCGGTTAGAATTCTTTTCATTATTTCTATCACTGTTTTCAAGATTTAAGACAAAACTCGATGATGTTCCTTTACCAGATTCTACTCTTCATACTTTCTCGGCGAGAACTCGATCCCTGACATCATTGAACTGTAACTTCCCTTTGCCAACAAAATTCTAACTGCTGCTCTCATAGGTTCCCAACTATTCGGTAATGACGCCAAAAGAATAAGAGCATGAACCTCATCATCAAAATTGATTTCAATAAACGTCAATTGTGAGACGATCGTGTTGAACTCGTTGATGTATGTTGCTACTGAAGTAACTTCTCTCATCTTTAAATTAAGCAGCTTCTTCATCAAATAAACTTTGTTGTTTGTCGACGGTTTCTCATACATATCTAATTTTCCACTGTGATTTTCGCCTCCACCACATTGTGAGCAACATTCCTTGTTAGCATCAATCGGATCACACCTAATACCTGTCAATCAAGGACTTTCTACTCATTATTTTCTATTTTCTCTAGTTTCACCCTTGATAGAGGCTAATGCAATTTCTTACTATGTAGATAATCTTTAATCTACAATCTCTAAAATAAGAAATCTGAACCGTCGAATTTACTGATATCGGGTCTCGATCCATCTTCTCACTATTGACATTTTGTACAAGTGAATAGTATCATATTTGTGAATAGTGTTGTATAAGTGGACAATATTATATTCGTAAATAGTGTCATATATGTGAATAATAATGTACGCATGAACAATATTCAACGTGGCACTCTGGTACCAGTTGTTAGGGAAATAATCTCCTTAATAGGCACATAAAATTGCGAAAGAGATAATTAATAAAGCGAAATAAGAAGACAAATAAATTTACGTGGTTCATCAGTTTGGCTATGCCCACGGGACTACTCTAGATCTTTTACTATAAAAAAAAAATTGTACACAGTATTTATAAATATTCACAATTCACAACTCAGCCCCAATTATATCTAAGAATTTTTTCTCACCAAAATTCTTTCAAAAGCTTTTTGTTAGGCTTTTATTGAAAACTCTCTTTCTTTCGCTCTCAATTTTGAGATTTTCTCTCTATTTTTTTTTGGGTATAATATTGATGAATGGGAGAGGCACTATTTATAGAGCCAAATCTCTTCCTTTGTATTTGATTGACAGCTGCAATTGATGACTTCTTTTTTTTTTTTTTCCTATTTTTGTCAACAAAACCCAATTAAGTAGTTGAGCCAACAGAGGAAAGAAAATAATTGTTATTTTCTTTTGACTCATTGTGGGTGCTGTCCACAATTTTGATACATAGGACCATCATTATTTACTTTAAATATTAACATTAAAAACACTGTTCATTATAGTAGTGATATTATAAGTTGTCCCTTAAACAAAAAAGAAGACACTGTAAATTGTCACAATAAAAATTAATCTGATAAAACTACTAATTATGTGATAGTACGTACTTCAGTTCGTTTGGATAACTTACTTTTGGCTTTAATTAAGCAAACATTAAAGGAAAAAAAAAAAAAAAAGAAGAAAAGCCAAAGTTGTCGTTTTACTTTTACCTATATCATTTACGTGAAATATTTAGTATGGCCTTATGTGATAAATCGGCCAATTAACAACTGAAAAAAAAAAAAACCTGATCAGAACAACGGATTAAAAAACCTTTCTTTTGTTCGAATTTAAAAACTCTTATTGGAGAAAAGTAAGGCATAGTTTCTCTGTGGAGCTCTTCTAATTAAATAGAAAATTTTCTTTTGAAAATCTTCCTAAACAGTTTGACAATTGGCTTTTTAATTAGTATGCGAAACAAAGATTCATTCTCTCTCTTTTTTCTTTTTCTGTTTTTTGTTCGGAGAAGAATTGCCCCTATTAATTTGTTAAGATGTCTCCCAATTAATTTGTTGAGATGTCTCAATTCATGTAACAGTAATATAGGGTACTGTGACACATGTTGTAAATTACCAAAAAATAACATATGATAGTGGTAGAAAATAAAAAGAAGAAATGTTTATAGACCCAAAAAAGAATTGACGTGGATATTCCAATTAACTTCGTTTTCCTCTTCACGTATTGTTCCTTTCATACTCTCTCTCCTCACTGCAGTCTGAGCCCTTCTACAGTGCCTTTTCTATTCTCAGTCCTCACTCTTCAGTTTCTGGTCAGACGACACTCCCCACCACCCCCAATTCATTCCACCTCTTCTTCCATTCATTCACTTTTATTGAACAAAATTCAACCAAATCTCTCTCTCTCTCTCTCTCTCTCTCTCTCTCTCTCTCTAGCTCTGTTTTCTTGCTTCCCAACTCTAGTTGGGAAGTCTCACAAGTAAATTTGGCAACTGGGTTTCAATATTTTTTAAAACTATTTTTTACTACTAAGAAGATTTCAACAGCTATATTGACCTGTTCATAACTTCATAGTATGTTATGGCATGACATGATATGATATGATATACATGATATGCATTTCATCTCATCTCATCAACAACACCATGAATAATTCCCTTTTGTTCCTTTATCTTTTTCTTCTTCTCTCTCCTCCTCCTGCCTTCTGCTCTCCTCATAAGCCACATGAGCCTCCTCCAACTACTACTACTCGCAAGGTATTTGACAAAATAAAAAAAAAATACCCTTTTCATGAAGTTACTCGCGAATTATTTCTATTATGTTTTTGGATTTTGGGTTTTGTTAATTTAATAAAAAAAAAAGAACTTTGAATTTCAGGGTCAAATGGATGAGCTTCACGAGGACAAAACCCGGCTCGGTTCGACCCCTCCTAGCTGCCACAACAAGTGCAACACGTGCCACCCCTGCATGGCGGTTCAAGTACCCACCTTGCCCAGCCGCGAACCGGTCCGACCGGGTCTGACCAGAACCGTCCCGGACGTGTTCTTGGACTCGGTTAACAAGTACTTCGATTACAAGCCGCTGGGTTGGAAATGCCGATGTGGCGATCACCTTTTTAACCCCTGATCACAACATTTTCACCGGAGTAAAAAACATCGAGATGGGTTTTTACCAAATCCCGGTAATTTTTGTAAAACTAAACACAATTCAATTTATAATTTATTAGCTCCAGAAACTTCTAATTTTGTTTCAAGAGGGAGGTCTATATATCTTTTTTTTTTTTTTTTCAATGGGCGTTGATGTTCTTATTTCGGTGGCTTGAGGGACTTAAAAACGACGGCGTTTTGGGGGTGCTTCACCGTAAATAGGCGGAAATAGAGTCATGATTTGGTGGGTTTCTGTAGAGAGACAGGACGTTTTGTCACGATGTGGTAATTATTAAATTTGTACATATATTTGAAAATTGTTTATAGAAATGTACAGAAAATTGCGAACAGATTTTTATGGATCGAATATTATTCTGAAACTGACTTGAATTTGTTTGCCTCTTTTGGTTGAATTATTGTTGTTGTTTCTGGGTTTTGGGCCCCAGGCTTAGCAGACTGCCCAGTACTGTTGAAAGCAGTATGAAACTTTTTGCTGTTGTCACATGGGTGAGCTCTGAATGAAGGATCAAATTGTCAAACTAAATTCTGAAATTTTGTTGCTTTGTTTTTTTTTTTTTTGGGGGGGGGGTCTCAGAATATTTTTCTTTTCATCTTTATCTTCTTGGGGATTTCACGGTTCACCCATACGCTTACAGATCACCACTGTCTTTGTGGTCTTCTCTCGGACCTTTTTGCATATATCAAAGTGACAAAAATGCCTTTGCCACAGCTAGTCGTGTTACTATATAGTAGAAGGATATTTCGGTGATTTTGGTTCGAACGCCTAGCACGGAGACGTTCCCGTTTTGATTCGGACACGCAAAATCTTAGTGCCCATTTTGTGGTTTTGTTACCTCTGCTTAGGTTAGTAGTGAATTCCAATTGTTGTAATTTGTCTGTTTGGTGAAATTTTTATTTTTGTTTTTTTAGGGTTTATGGCATAAATCTTCCTTGAAATATCTAATTTGTTGAAATTTAGTTTTCAAATAGTAATTAAATCTTTAAATTTTTTGATTTATAGTAATTTAGTCGTTAATTATCTAAATTGCATAATGTTGTTAAATTTTTGACAAAATATATAGCTGTATATTATAGTATTTAAAAATACTTAAAAATAAATAAATTGAACAAAAGAATTAATAAAGAAAGAAAGAGGTATTATTTGAATTTTTAAGATTTTTAGAGTTAAAAATTTAGAGAATTTTTTTTATGATTTTTTATTTTTCTTATTAAAAATTTTAAATTATTTTTTAAATACATTCATGTATTCCTCTCATGAGTTCTTTATTAAAAATTTAGTAATAAGTTATAATTTAGAAAATCTAATAACTAAATTGTTATAAATTAAAAAATTTATAAGTTTAATTACTACAATTAAAACTTTTTACTACTATTGTCACGTTGAATAGTTCGGGACCATTTAAGCCATTTACATTTAATGCCACCTAACTACTTCTAATGTAAAAATACTTTGGCAACTACGCAAAGACTCGGTCGTCGTGACTCGTGATCTTTTAGTGGTTGTCTTTCAGTCAAATGAGGAAGATTTTATTGAGTGTATGCATTCATACAGCAATTTTAATGATTATAATGATATGACCTCTTCAATGCCCAAGTTGAAAAGGCGTGATACAAGAGTTCATTTTCATGAGATTTCTTTATTATTAACCATCGTGGTAACGACCAATGACTAGAAAAGTAAATAACACGTACGGTATGAGCTTAAAAAAAACGTACGGTATGATTTTGCAGCAATATTTTAAACAAATTTTTTGATAGAGTGAGGAACAAATTCAGCTTTTTTAGTTTGTTAAATCTATATTGACATGCACTGTGTAGAGTACAGAGCTTGAATACATTTTTATTTTTAGTTTTTTTTGTTTAAATAAACAAAAAATTACAATTTTTTGAAGATAATTTCCTTTGGTAACATTGCTTTTGTTTTCTGTTTTAAAAAATTATAATTTTTTTTTATAAAAATAATGTAAGTGAAAATTTTCTGTTCTTACAATTACGATAAAAAAAGAAGAAAAGGAAAAATAAGTTCGATACCGAATCCCAAATATCTTTTGTCTTCCTATAGAAACCTTTGCTTCTCCTTACAATTTAAAAAACATATAAACGAAACTTTTATTTCCAGTACCATTATTAAGATTTAGGAATCGTATCAGTTGCCCCGGCTATAACTTGTACGTATATTGATATTCATATCTATTTTTTTTTCTTGATTTTATTTATACAGTTGTCTCAAAAGTAATTTTTTTTATTTTTTATTTTTTTTAAATAGAACTTAATTAATAACTACTATTTATTACAAATTAAAAGAAAAAACTTATTATTATCCAATTTTCATCTATCAGATTAGAGATAATAGACTTTCACGCTTACTCTCAGTGTGACTCAATTCTAAGACCGAGATTTTAGATAGTGAGTAATCTTACCACTTGAGCCAATCCACTTTGTCACTCAAAAGTAATTATTATGTCAATACGTTATCTCAAAAAAGTATTTATTATATGCTAACTTTTTTTTTTTAATTGAAATACATACATATGGGATAATGATATTAAAATACCTAATTTTGAATTTTTTTTTTGTAAAAAATACCCTAACTTTTAAAATTTTACAAAATAATACTTTCACTTTTAAAATTCTACAAAATAATTTAATACTCCAATATTGGAAATTCCTATAAATTTGTAACCATACTGCCCAATTAGTTGATTTTAATAATAAAAATATGGTAGTAGCCATCGTTAACTTAATTCAAACTTATTATATAATAACAAAATGTCTAACAAATATTTGTAGTTACTTTATTTTATTTTCATTTAAAAAAAAGTAAAAAAATTAAAATGAGAGGTGAAAATGGTTGATTGTTAAAAAATACTAAAGAAAAAGAAACATGAGAGGTAAAAAAAATTATGTTTTTTAGCAATTAACTAAACAAAAAGTAGTTGTTGTGCGGTCTAAAATCCTAAGGTATGCGACCTCCTCCAAGAAGGATATATGCGACCTCCTCCGTGATGCTTATATGCGACCTCTTCCGCAGGTTTTTGTGCGTCATTCTCCGTCCAGTTTTCCTTAACAAACAGGAAACCTATAGGAAAAGGGAAACACGAAAACACTATAAA
>JXTB01000291.1:76735-95790 GCA_002914805.1 Parasponia andersonii
TTTCTGATATTTATAACCTAAGCACCATTAGATCGCAGCCGTAGATCAGAGGGTTCGAATTTTAAATCTGAAGGCTAAGGATTGCGCGGGATTTAAATTTATCCGAAAAGTCGGGATTATTTAAAATTTGAAAAGATTCGGTGATGGTTGGCATCAATCAGGCTTCCTCGAATTTCGCTTTTGGCTACACGTGTTTCGTTCTGATAGACGCATGATCTCGAGAGAAGATTTGACGGATCTTCGATTACTCAAACTACAAGATTTATGACGTCACAAGGTCGCACGGTAATTGGAAGCTCCATTTCGTCCTAAAGAACTAATGGAGCTGGGGGGCAATTGTTGTGCGGTCTAAAATCCTAAGGTATGCGACCTCCTCCAAGAAGGATATATGCGACCTCCTCCGTGATGCCTATATGCGACCTCTTCCGCAGGTTTTTGTGCGACCTTCTCCGTCCAGTTTTCCTTAACAAACAGGAAACCTATAGGAAAAGGGAAACACGAAAACACTATAAAGGAAACCTACAAAAAGAGGGAAATAGGTAAATGTTGTGGAAGAAACCTACAAGGAAAGGGAAACTGAAGACTCCTATTTGCGATTAACTAAGTTATCCTTTTCGAGTAGTTATCCAATTGTATTGTTTATAATTAACTAGTTATCCGTTTTGAATAATTATCCAATTACTTAATTAGATAATTACCCAATTGTATAGTTACCCGTTTATTCAATTAGGATCCTAGAGACATAAGGAACCTAGGGGGATAAGGTCACTACAATCTATATAAAGGGGACTCTATGATCCGAACAAGGACACAACCAATTCTGGGCAGAAACAAGTCACAGAGAATAGAAGTCAGAGCAAATACACGCCTAGGGTATTCCAAACTTTGGGTGGTCTAAACTCTTTAGCATTCTTCAATAGTTTTTGAGTATTGTAACCTTGAATATTCATCATTATAGTGAGAAAACAGTGGACGTAGGCTCATCTTTTTCGGGGCTGAACCACTATAAATCCCTCTCTCCTTATTTGCTTTGATTATTTACTTCAATTTACACAAGCCACATCTCTTGATTATTCATAAATTTATTGTTGATAAAACCTCCATCAACAGTAGTTATAAAATAATTTCGATAATATATTAATATCTAAATATTTTTAATAAGTTAATAATAAATGTTTGCATCTCTTAATTTGCTCATAGTATAAATTTATAAAGAAAACAAAGGCTAAGGTATTAATGTGCATAAATCGTAAATGTCAGGATATTGATTTACATAATTCAAAAATGATGGTATTCATTTCTAGAAATTAAAAATGTGAAGGTATTAATTTGTAAAATTTTGAAAATAATGTTATTAAATTGTAGAAGTTTAAAAAATATGATATATTTTGAAAAAAAGTTAAAAGTGAGTGTATTTTTATGTAATTAACCCCGTATAGTAACTTTCTTTTGGTGGGGTAAAAAAAAAAAAAGGGAGAACGACTGGTAATTTCAAATAAAAAGAAAACGAGCTATAAAACGACGTGCCGTATTGATCCGACGACGCGAAAATAAAAGAGTGAAATTTCGAGGTCCATAATAACGGTCGCCAAATCCGTTGAAATCACAGGGGAGCAGTCCAAAGCCACAGGAAGCCATGGCGTGGACGATGGCTCTCTCTCCTCCTCCTCCTTCTTCTTCTTCTTCTTCTTCTTCTTATACTACTCTGGTTTTTCCTTCTCTCAGGCCTCTCTCCCATTCAAAGCTCGGTTCTCGAACCTCCACGAAGAAGAAGACCCTCAACTCGTGGAGGCCTCTCTCGGTCTCAGCCTCAGCTTCAGCTTCGCCTTCACCATGTTGTTCTGGTCTCAGAGCTCTCATATTCGATTGCGATGGCGTCATACTCGAGTCCGAGCACTTGCATCGCCAAGCTTACAACGACGCTTTCGCCCATTTCAACGTTCGCTGCTCCAACTCGCCGGAGCCTCTCAATTGGGGCTCTGAGTTCTACGACGAGCTTCAGAACCGAATCGGTGGCGGAAAACCCAAAATGCGATGGTTATTTCTTGTCATTTTACCTATTTTTTTTCAATTCGATTTGTGTTTTGATTTTTTTGAATTGAGATTGGGGTTTTGGATCGGTTTAGGTATTTCAAGGAGCATGGATGGCCTTCGTCGACCATCTTCGAGACGCCTCCGGAGGACGACGAGAATCGAGCTAAATTGATCGATACTTTGCAGGTTCAGTATTTACTTTTCAACTGTTTGGATGCTAAGATAATATAAAAGAGAAAGTTACTGACTTCGAAACTATAAATGTTGAAGAGGAATTTAGTTTTTTTCAAATAGTTAGGACATGAGGGAAACCAAATAAGTTGGCTCATTTAACCTTATTGCGAATTTGTTTTTGCTTTTAGAAAGCAAAACCAGACTAAGAACATATAAAGTCAAATAATTTTATGTTCTCAGGTTTGATTTTCCAATCAAGTATCTCGAAATTGAGATTAAAATGCCAAAATTTTGCATGTAAATTGGTGAATGTCATGTAGAATTTTAATTGGTGGAGAGCAGTATGGGCTCTACCAATTGAGATTTTTCTTTTCCTTATGCAGTTTTGTACAATTGTCTTGTAGGATTGGAAAACCGAAAGATACAAAGAAATAATAAAGTCTGGAACTGTAAGGAGACATTTATACTTTCTGTTTTCCAATTATGTCGATTGAATCAATACAGACTGATACTATGTTTCCCAGGTGGAAACTAGACCTGGAGTTTTGAGACTAATGGATGAGGCCAAGGCTGCTGTAAGATAAAATATCAGTCATAATGCAAGTTTTCTTGTATGGCACATTGAATCTACTTATTCTTTATGCATAGCTTGATCATAATTTGGTTCCAACAGCATCCGTTACCGTATTATGAGTCATATCTGTTTAATTCTCTTTTCTACCTATATTTATTTTGTTTCATTTGTATGTTGGAGATTCGTTTTGCTTAATGGTGCTTTTATGCATACGATGCTCAATGTTGTAGGGAACATTGCTTGCTGTTTGCTCAGCAGCAACTAAAAGTTCAGTTGTCCTATGTCTTGAAAACCTTATTGGACTAGTAAGTCCCTTTCCTGGTCATTGTCTCACTAAGAGTCATCTTTTACTTTTTGTTTCCGTGGATCTTACTCATTTCCCCCCTTTTACTGTGTTTTAGGAGCGGTTCCAAGGTCTTGATTGCTTCCTTGCTGGTATGGTGACGATTTCTGAACGAAATAATAAATTATGATTGTAGCATTTATTCTTATATGCTTTAATGGCTTTATCCTTTGTTAATTCTACCAGTTATGTAGAAACTAAAAATCATACTTCAGATACAAAATTTTGTAGTAGTTAGTTGCACCAATGCCTAAGAAATCTATCCATCAGTGTCTTGTGGTAAGTTTGGTCACAAATCAAGGGATTACTCCATATTCTTTATGTCATATATTGCGTTCACATACACTAGGAGGGGTAAAAAGGGAAAATAAGTTACCAGGAGTGGAAAATGGGTCTTCTGGTTTTTTTCGGGAACCTTTCTGTTAAACGGTTAGCAGGGAGAAGGGAAGGAGTGTAAACAGGGGCTGGAGGGTTTTGGATAAGGCAGGAAAATTGTGGAGTGAATTGGGGATGAGAGCTACTGCTCTGAGTGTAATAGCCTCTGGGTTTTCATGTTTCTGCCTGGGATTCTTCCTTGTATCCTTTCTGTGAATAGTTAACAATAGCAACAGCTACCTTCCTGTCGATTCTTGTCATTCTGTGTTTGCTTTCTTCGTATTTGTGTGGAATCGTTTTGTGCAGGGTTTATCACGCTCTCCTTTTCACTTGGTTCTGGATTTGCTAGTTTATTTGGTTTGTCTATTCGGAAAGTCCGGTACAGAAAAACAAATGTGAAGTTGTCACTACTTTTTCTGTTCCCAGGTGATGATGTGAAGTTGAAAAAGCCTGATCCTTCTATATATTTGACAGCTGCTGAGGTTACTAATTTGTTACTATTATTATTTTTTTATTTCCTTTTTCATGAAATTTTGTATCAAGTTCGAAACTTAGGGAAACCCCTAATCTCCTTCTTTGCCTTGCAGAGGTTAGGTCTATCAGGGAAAGAGTGTATAGTTGTGGAAGACAGCGTAATTGGGCTACAGGTTTGATGTTGTTTCTGTAATTAGTTATTTACTTTTATTTGCATAAGCTAATGGGATTTTACCTCGTAGAACACTGGATTTTCTCCTATAGATTTCAATATTATTGAAAAATTGAGAGAAATTCGTGCTCAAGTCAGTGAATTCACTCTGTATTTAAGTGATTTAGCAGAATTTATTTGTTAGTGGCAATAAATTATTGAATCAAGTTGAACTCCACTTATGTGTTTGAACTCAAGCAAAGTTGCAACTTGTAGGCGGCAACAGGTGCTGGGATGTCATGCGTGGTTACCTATACACCTTCAACAGCTGACCAGGTAATGCTCTTTCCCCCCGAGCTATTGCAGACAAATGAAACCAGCGAAATAAAATGTGATAGCTAACAACTATTGTTCAGTTCTCTATGTAATAAGATAGACTAGTTTTCTTACATTGTTTTTACATTGTGCTGTGCTCTAGGATTTTAAAGATGCAATAGCAGTCTATCCTGACTTGAGTAATGTGAGGTATGAAGCCACACACTCGACTTAATGGTATCGCATCCTTTTGTTAGATCACTCGATATATATCTTTGTGTGCTTCATGCCATCCGTACAGATTGAAAGACTTGGAACAATTACTTCTAAATGCCGTCACTGCCAAATAGGAACTTGTGATCGTGTCTTGGAATTGAAAGAATTTAAGTGGCTTCTTTGAAATTTTGCTTTATGCTGTGGTAAAACAATATTGAAGGTGTCGCGCACACACATGGTGATGCTTTAGCATTTTCCTTTGTTAGATCGGTCTCAACCTATGATTCTTTATGGATTGCTTGACACTTTATGTACAGTTGTATAATATGACAGAAAAGAGGAGAATTCTAATTCCAAGATGTATGTAATAATGTTCTCTCAAACAGTCTCAGCGTAGTTAAATAACTAGCCTCTATTATTGATATATTGTAATTTGGATTCCCTTGGTTGTAGTTTTCGTCGATTGGGACATACAGAGGTGACTTGTACAAGAGTATTGTTTATAATATGAATATGAATATGAATAGTTTTACGCATTACTAGTTGACTACAGTTGAATATGGTTTAAGCATTCTCACTCTCTCAGCAATTTTGTATTTAAGGCTATCTTTGGTGGGAATGGGAGCATTTATAGAAATTCTAACTACATTTGTTGGGTATGCAATAACTTCATCTAGTACTACTTTAAATTAACGATGCTAGAAGGCACAGAACTCATGTCAACCATCGTCATGTTCATGATAACAAACATCACAAGCACGAATTGAGGCATCACAATAATAGAGCTCAAAGCAAGCGAATGCGCATTCACAATGATCACAAGCACAATCATCCTGAGAAGGGAGCCGATTATAATTACCATATCATGTACACAAGGAAAAACACAAGCATAGGCATGTTCGAAGTTCAAGTGTTATACAGCATTTTGATGACATCATAGGTCAGCATAGGCAGAGAGAGGAAAGAGAGAAAGATAGAGGATAATTAAGATGATCAGATATGAAGACAGAGAGTATCACACACTCTAATTTGCATAACCAAGTGGGAAGATAATGGAGTATTTCAATGCCATATGATGATATATCACTCACTCAAGAGAAACCATTCCAAGCACCATCATCGTTAGTTTCTACAGGTTTTGAGAAGCAAACTTGAAGACATAAAACTATTTGACAACATATTTGTAGAATAGACCTTTTCTCGGATTCAATAATAGTAGAAAATAGATGTATTATATCATTTACAGTGATTGTTACAAGTAAACCTTCATTTTCATAACTTTTGTTATATATATCTCAAAGCTTAGAATGCCATGATTCATCTGACGGGGTAATAATATGTAGAGACTAGTTGGATTAGCAAAAAAACAAAACTTCAAATCTGATCTCGAGCAAAGCTATAGGTTGTCTGATTTTGGAGTGACCACAATAACTGTTCCGTTCTGTACATTGCCCCAATATATTGTTGATCATTACCCTTATCCTCTTAGGTTACCAAGTTGTCACTTACCATAAAATTGACTTCCTACTACATGTACTTTGAGTTGAATATGTAGACCTTTATGCTGTTTCCTTTTCTTCTATAGCTTTCTCCATGATTTGGACTTGGAAACCATTTGGGAATTGTAAACCAGGAGTTCGGACTATATTACCTCCTCCAATTGCATTCCACCTGAAAAAGTCCAAAACTTTGCTAGTTAGTCTCTCTCCCGATCTTCTCTACTGCTTATTTATCTATCTATCTATCTATCCATCTATCTAATGCTGAAAGAGACTTTCTTACCTATACTTTTTAACCAAGCAGTGGAGAAATGCCGCCATTTGCACCTTAGTAAATTCTGTTCCAACGCAGAACCTCATGCCACCACCAAAAGCCATGAAATGTTTAGAACCACCATTTAGTTCAATTCCCTAAAACAAGAAAAAGAATATGCTTAGAGGTCTGAAGTATTTCAATATCTCTCTCTCTCCTCGTTTCTTCTGTTCTTCTTGTTTTTTTTTTCAATGCAGTTTGGAGATAAAATCAGTAAAATAGCTTACCCCCCATCTCCAAGGATTGAAGGCCAGCGGATCTTCATATTTTGCTGGGTTTAGGTGCACAGCTGGGGGACAGACCATAATTGCCCAACCTGCTGGAATTGTATATCCTGTATTGAGACCAATGTAGTTTAGCTTTACTATGTCATTAAATGATAACACTCTACTAGGGAGTGTTTTAATTTACCATGTGGAATACATACGTACCCTTAAACTGGATATCTCTTAGTGATTTCCTGAAGATACCAGGAACTATGTTTGCCAGTCTGACTGTTTCATGAATGACCTGCAAGTTGACCGTGTCAGTTTGTATAACAAAGATATTCACAGCTAATGTTCTTATCTTAATATCTTATGAAGTCATGAAATG
Source organism: Parasponia andersonii (assembly GCA_002914805.1). NCBI lineage: Eukaryota > Viridiplantae > Streptophyta > Magnoliopsida > Rosales > Cannabaceae > Trema > Trema andersonii. The sequence goes on from JXTB01000291.1 coordinate 83,798, forward strand.
GGTGTATTTAACCCACCTGAAATGTAAATGTCATTGATTTGTATTCTTTCCATGTAATTCCAGAATAGGAATCTTCTCGATTTTTTAGTATTCTTTCATGCTCCTCCTGGAAAAAGGGTAGCAAGAGTTAAAAGCATGTCAGTTAAGGTGACAGTTAATGCCTGCGAATACAATGGATTTTAGACTTTCACATACCGTTAACTCCTTTAACACCAGAGGATGTTCTCCGAGATACTTAACAGCTAGAGTTATAGCTAACGAAGTTGTTTCAAAGCTGGCAAAGAGAAGCACAAACATTAGATCCAAAGTAATTGCCTCTGTGAGAATTGTTCCCTCTTTTTGAAGTTCTTCAAGGACATAATCGAAAAAATCGCTTTGCTGCTTTCTGGGGTTTGCCCGTCTTTCTTGTAGCAAGTTCTTCAGCATTGTCATTGCCCTTTTCCTACCCTGAGAACAATTTGGAAAAGTCAAAACCAAGATAATAGAACAAAATATCATAAACATTAACAATAGAAAATTAGAGGGGTATCTATATAATTTTCAGTCAGAGAAAATTCATGAGGACATGATGAAAATTATGCCTTTTATCACACAAACTAGTTTGTGATAAGCTGTAAATATTACCTGTAAACATTTGTGATAAGCTGTTCCAGGAATGTTCAATGGAAAGGAGATAAGTCCCTGAATGAATGCAACAAAGTTCTCCCTTAGATTCTCAGATGAGTTGTTTTGATCATAACTGATCAGTTTCTTAGCTGTCAAGTCAAATATCATCTGCAGATACCAATATATATAGTCAGACTTGGAATAATATATACTTGGTAAGTCTCAATGGCTAGAAGAACAGCTAGGCTAAAACTAATTACCCTTGCAGTTGCTTCTTTCAGTTCCACCATATCCTGACTTGACCAATGCTGTAATTTTCCATTGGCTGCTTGTTCAACTTCAGGAAGCATCCTTTTAAGGCTTTCAGGACCAAAGAGATTCAGCACCATATTTTTAAGGTACTTATACATGAACCCATGTAAGGAACCAACATTCTGCCTTCCAAAGATTTCTGTGAAGGTATCTGGATACCAACTCTGAAACAAATGTCCCTCTTGTTGAAAGACGAAGTAATTAAGATCTGGGTCCGTGGATATTACAACTGGTCTTCCCACCAAACTGGTCTTGAATATGGATCCATGCCTGGGCCAGTAAATGCACAACATTACATGAAAGAAGATTGAAGGCTTTTAAAAACAAGAAAATCAGGGTTATCAAAAAGCTTACCTTTTCATCCTTTTCTTAATGAAAGGAGGGATATCAGAGGAAGTGTTAGGACTAAAGAAATGGAGGGTCTCTCCTAGAAGTGGCAATCCCATTGAACCTGGTGGGAGTTTCCCATTAATGCATCTGGGATTTCTCCATCTATAAACCCAATGTGTAATGCTTATAATAACTAAAGCTCCAATCGAAAGAGCCCACATCTTGGAAACTTGTCAAGAAAAAGAATGATGATACAGTTTCTTGATTTGGGCTTTGACAGGATGAGAAGAAGAAGTTGAGGTAGAAACGTAGGAATGAATATTAGACAGCGGGGAGAAGAAGAAAGTGCTGGCATGTATATCTCAGCAACATTTTACAAAACTTCTTAAATAGGCAAGCCAAGGAGCTGTTTGGTAACATTTTCATCCTTTGTTTTTTCAAATGCAAAAGTAAAAATATTTCCTTTTATTTTGTTTTTTTTTTTTTTTGTTTTTTGAAAACAAAAATATGTTTGGTAACTATTACTTTTTGTTTTTAAAAATTAAAATAAAAAATAGTATAATAATACACAATTACTAAGACAGCTACTTGACATTTTGAAAGCATTAAAAATAAACACAGAAAGATGAGAGAAAGTAAAGAAATAGAGAGATGAGAGAGAAAGTTCAAAGAGAAAGTTCAGAAAGAGAGGGAAGAAAGTGTAAAAAGACAGGGAAGAGGGAGAGTATAGAAAGAGAAGAATGTGCAGGACTATCACTGCTGAAGAAGTCCATTATCTTTCAACACAAACCTCCTGTCTTAGCAAAAAGCAGCCATATCGCAAATCTGAACACAAGAATAATTCATGAATTAAACCATAGCTAAATTTTTATACAAAAATAATTAAAAAAAAAAAGAGCCATTTTGAACAATTAAAAAAGAAAACAAAAACACAATATCAAGACCCTAAATCTCATCTAATTCAAGTCAAGCCACCATTAACATTTATGAGAAGGTAACAATTCGTCTTTGATCTGGCTCTGCCAAAATAAGTTTACTCGGAATCAAACACAAAATTCAATCACACAATTGAGAGAGAGAGTTAATCCTTCAAGTGAGTTGCATAATTTTACGATTCTTTGGTTGGCCAATGTATTGAATGAAATTCTCATTGTTGGGCTTAGACCAGACACCAGAGTACTAAAGCAAAAGAGTTTTCCAAATAATCGAACTAAGAAATAAACTTGATAAAATAACCCAATCCTCTATTTTGTTTTCAAGTCAAGTAACTTTTAGTGGCTTTTCTCCATTTTGAGACCCAAATAGAGCTAAGCATTGAAATTTATATTCATTATTTAGAACTTAATTCCTTTTTGTTTTTCTGGCAATTTATTACACCAGTTGATACCTTCATTAGAGTTCTCTCCACATCAGCTCCTTTCTCACTAAATACATAATCTTTAAACTGAGTTGCTAAGTATTGGAGATCACTAACCCAGAAAACACATCCAAAACTGAATACACAATATTCTTTCGTGGTCAAAGTATTAAAGCCTAAGCCTTCAGCAAAATAGTCTAACTATGAAGTCTATTATCGTGTAATGCTTGTACTAATGACCTATGAAAAAGCCTAAGCCTTCAACGAAAAGGTCCATTTGTGGATTTTCTCTCAACTTGTATCTATTGCAATGAACTTGCTGAGATTTTAAGTACGCATTGAATTATTAACCACAAAACACAGCTCAAATATGTCAGTGAGAACCAAAGCAACCCAAACCAAGAAAAGAGTAACACTTAATTTAAAATAGTACTAGAGAGAGTTATTGCATACCCAACAAACGTAGTTAGAATTTCCACAAGTGCTTCCATTCCCACCAAAGAAAACCTCAAATACAATATTGTTGAGAGTGTGAGAATATGCTTAAACCATATTCATATTATAAACAATACTCTTAGAAAGCAATATCTAGGAGCTAGAAATCAAGCATCTTTTTCTCATTCAGACATAAACAAACACGCGGTAGCCACCATGAATCAATATATGAATGTGTTAAGGCTATGCTTGTAAACCAACAAAACACAAATCAAACAATTATAAGGATATATAATCATTGGAAAGAGGAAAACTGCAATGAAAATTCCCATAAAGGATGTAAGATGCCAATCGAAAATTATAAAGAACCTAAAAACTACCCAAATCATGTATACAATAAATAGCTTGTATTGTTGTACAAATATTTTCTCCTGCCTAGATCAAGAAATGCGTTGGAAAAAAAAATTGAAGGGTTTTGTTAAAACTCATTGACCCAAATAAGTTCTCTAAAATTGAGTTTTTATATAGCAAGATCTAGAAACGTACTGATAAAACCAATATAAGTAGCCATAAGCAACTATAATTAGAACCTTGATAAATACACATGTATACGCAAATCTAGATAAAATGAAGTATTATTATACCTAATTAGAAGAAAAACCCAATGCTAAGAACCTGATCTTGTTGTAAAAATTGTTACACAGAGACAAGAACCTTTAACAGGAGAGGAATCCAAACATCAGAGAGACATTTCTCATATTGAGAAAGTTCAAGGAGTTTGCTTGGGGGCTTGCAAAAAGCAAGCATTCCTTTTTGTGGATAGTTAGGCCTGATGTTGTGACAGGTGGTAATTTAGTAGCTTTGCCAGAAGGATAGAGGACTGCTAGTGAGTTGGTGCCAACTGCTCAAAGTGTTGGACCATCCATCAGTTGCGATTTTCCTAACTCGTTGCGGTTGGAATTCATGTACGGAAACTGATAGTGCTGGTGTGCCTGTGATTTGCTGGCCTTTCTTTGTTGATCAGCACACTAATTACCAGTATGCTTGCACAACTTGGGGGATTAGAATGGAGGTCTACAATGATGCAAGCGTGACCAAGTTGCAGCGCTCGTAAAGGAGATGAGGGGATGAAACTGAGGGAAAAGGCTTTGGAGTGGAAGAAGAAGGTTGTTGAAGCTACTGATACTGGAGGTTTCATCTTAAAATGATTTTGATAAACTGGTTAAAGAGGCTCTCAATGCTCGAGCTTGATTGAATTACGTTCAATAAAAGATCCGTTGTTTATAATGTGGATCAACTTTATTGCTCATATAAAGTCATTCAAAGATAAGATGTATCCTTTCTTGTGGTCTAATGTACCATAAACTGAAATCTTCTAGTTGTCTAAATTCTATTTTGCAACACCAAGTGTATGTTTGACACTATCAAAAACACTATGTTCACAAGGTTTATTCCAAGTTCTCTTCTAAAAGGTTACTAGCTGAAAAAATGATTATGTATGTCAAGATTTCAACACAAGAGATCGATATGGTAAACTAATCCTCATATGTAATAGCTAGCTGCAGCCTCTGTGTGAGGTATTATGACCTGAATCTAATAGAATTTCACATAGCAGTGGCAACTTCAAATCAAAACTTCAAAATTTACAAAGTTGCAAGTGTGTTCACTCGACATTCATCAAACTCGTATGGAATGGCAACAATTCCTAAAACTTCAGAGTGAGGTCATTATCCTCAATATTCGACACATCTCTATTAAATTTTAAAATGCCCAAATCCTAATGAGGTTATCACCTAAAAAGATTTCGTAATCACAAAAAATGTTTATAAAACTATGTTTGGTTTGATTCCTTCAAAGAATAGGTAGATAACCAAGTTGCAAAAGCTAAGTGCATGTATAAATCCGGGATTAAATCAAATGTTCCAAAAATTACTTCCAAACGTAAGAAACACCTCTTAAAATTTCATACAGGCTCATTTACCTTTGAATTGTCTTAAATTTTCAAATACTCTCTTAAATTTCATATTACCATTGTCTCTTTAAATTCTGTACACGACTATTCTATGGAATTTTCTAATTTTCAATTCAAGCCTTCCTTGAACTAAAATAGCTTGATCTCTCGTAGACAATTACTAAATTAAATTCTTCGAGTGCGGTAGTCCCAATTCCAAATCCACCCAAATTGCCTTTGAAGTTACTCAAGTAATTACATCATAATCACTGGAACAAACTAAGGTACTCTGTTTAAGGTTCTTTACCACAATTTCCATCAAATTATAAAAATAATAAAATAAAATAAAAATAACCTGAAATTTTAAACTTACAATTGTCTTTTCGGGTCAAAACCCACAAATAAGGATAAATTCTAACCTAAGATTGCCTTTTCTTTTTAGGGCTTGTTTGGATTTTTTTTTTTCTGTTTTTTAAAAAATGATTAAAATGGTTGGATATTCTCAAGCAAATCTTGAGTAGATCTTCACCTTTCATTTCGTTCTAAAAAAAAAATAAAAAATTTAAGTGGATTCAAACAAGTCCTATGAGAAGTATTTTAAAGTCAAAGTCAACTAGTACATTGTGGCAACGAGACGGGAGGAAATTAGAATTACTAGCATTTTATGAGGGCTAAGTTTTTAGTACCATAACTAACATTATCTAATCACTAAGTTTATTTGCCCTGAAAATATTCACAAGTGCAAGGTATCGCAAACATGTAATATAACGATAACACTACAACAGATTGAGAGTAAAGCACTGCCACTTCTTCTGAGTGTATGTGAAAAGTAAGAGAAATAGACAACATATATAATCTAGACCTTATACAGCAAACAGATAATAAAAATAATGAGAACACATACCTCTGGCAAACGAAAGTCAGAGAGCACCACTAGCAGAAATCAAACCAAGACCCTGAAATAGACAACTTTGACTTGCTACATCAGCAATGATTCACAAAGACGAATAAAGCTGCCATAAGTATCCCCAACACAAAAAATAAGAATAATGAAAAATAAATTAATAACAAAATATCATGAATAACCTTGATATTTATGATCATTTTTTGACCTATTTCTTTCGAAGAAAGTTCTAAGACACCATTCATGATGTAAAAAGAACTTTCCATGCTTCCTTGTATAGGTTATTAAAATACAGCAACTAGTTATGGCTCGTCCAATGTCTAATGACAATAGGTGTCGCTGATTAGTCACACTTCTTCCAAAAGTACAGAGAATATCAAGGAATTGTCAAAGATAGAAATTAGCGTCCTTATTTTACAGATTTACAGCAGTGATAAGCAATATACTGGATCAGAGTGCTAGGGCCAAATCAAAAGAATCAAGATAAACTCAATAACTAAATGGCATACCTGGGGATTCAAAACATCCATCCGATTTATAATTTCATCCTAACAGAAGAACAAGAACAATAACGAAAAAGTGAGAAGAATATAAATATTGGTTCAAAATATCGACAAACATTTGACTTAGATATGATGTCAGACCGAAAAAAAAAAAAAAAAAAAAAAACTTTTGCAACCACCGGATTCTAGTGGTAAGACTATCCAATTAACATTGCCCATGACATTGCCTATTCTAACAGCTTAAGCTTTGGGAGTAATGAAAATCTATAACAAAAAAAAAAAAAAAACTTGCTCTAAGTAACATCTTTGGCTTGCTCAATGCAGAGTAGACCAAGGAAAGTCATAGATAATTTCCTAAATCAATAGACACAACCACTCAAATCAAATATAACTAGCAGGACAGTAACTTGAAACATAAAATCTTTGTTAATACTGTTTCCTTCATAGAAAATGATAGAAAAATAAATAAATAAAAAGTTACAAGATGACTATAGTCCTTAGTATAACCGGGTTGCTATTAATTAGCAGTATGTTTCCAAATGGCATGACATTGTAAGTCTAAAACTGAAACTTTTTCTTTCCATAAACCATAGCTCAGACTTATACAAAATGGATGAATAATCTTTCCTCCAAAATCCCTGGATTTTGCGTAACAATTCCAATGACACGTTTTCTTGACACATAACGGCTGTTGATGTCAGAAAATACTTTGAACGACACAAAGCATGAACAACATGTACAGAGACAAAAGCATTAACCTGGGGAGGGGAAACAGAGTATAGAATATTAATTGAATAATGGTTTGAACTTATAAAACTCTAATCTGTATGATTTAAGCTATATACATAAAAAGACTTTTTTATAAAAAAAAAAAAAAAAAAAAAAAAGAATTGCTTCAGAACCTTTCTCCCACAATAAGTGTGACATTTTAAAAATAGTTACAAAATCCAAGCTGTAGTTCTGGGTCATATGTTCTTTAAAACTAACCTTTAGAACTCGACCAAATGTTTGGAGCACGGAAACTATAGTTTCGGGCATGGGCATCTTTTCACATGAAAGAAAACAACTTAAAGTCATCTACATGGGAATCGTGTAATAGCATCTTTCATGAAATTCAGCAACATGAATTGACATAAAAATCATCAAAATCACTCGGTAATACATGCCACGAACCAAATAGCAAAAACAAAATCAAAATGAATCGCACAAAAACTAGATTGAAAAGTAATGGAATCTATGAAAATCGAAACTGAAACCTTACATGCCTTGAACGAATAGGGAACTGGTATGGAGAACTAGCGTTTTAATTATTTTTTTTTTGGGTCTTCTCATGATTTGTTGCGCATCTTTATTGACCGAGCTTGAACAAAATCCCCCAAAAACGCTTAGCTCCCTTTTCTAGCCCATGCATTGAACCGATCTACGGGGCTGATGCATTGAAGAAGACAGAGGCAAGTGCCATGCCCGTTATCACCACGCCCTTCTTGGGTCCTTCTCGTGCTTAGGGGCTGAGACCTCAGATAAACGAAACCCTCTCTGTTCAGAAGTGAGCCAGTATTGTGGAGAATTGGGAGGGTTGGAGCTTGGACGGCTTGCACAGTCGGAACTTACCTTGATGAGTCCAAGATATGGCGTCTGATAAGGTTTTTTTTTTTTTTTTTTTCTTTTCGATTTGGAGGAGAGAAGCACGATTTGCCCGCTAGTTACAGTATTATGATTGACAGAGAGAGAGAGTGGGTGCTTCTGCAAAACTATGGGGGCGGAGTTTAGGGTAACTGAAAAGGAGGACTACATCGTTTGGGTTAAAAAAAATAAAAAAATAAAATTGGGGCTCCCCAATACAACAATTCTGTAAGCAAGCATGAACTATCTCTCTCACGAATATTGTGTTTAATAATTAACAAAATTAATTTAATCATAACTTTATTTGACGACAAATCGAAAACGAAATTTGCGTAAAAATTAATTAAAAACTAATTAAAAGAAAGCAAAGCAAAGCAAAATTAATAAAGATAACAATTCGATAATTTAAAGACTCAGAGTTTCTAATTTCACCAAAATTAATCATATTTGATTCTCTTAAATTAATTAATCAAGTTTAATTTTATATGCTGGCGATGAATTATTAATATTTCTCAAGCATTAATAATTTTAATTCAATAAAAAAATTATATTTTTATGAAAATTTTAAATTAGTCAAATTTTATTAAAAACAAAAAAATTTATAAACTATTACACAAATCACATAAATATTCTATTCTATGTCAATTCTTACTATTCCAATTAGGACTAATTTAATTTATATTTCTCAAATCGTAAATTAAATTCTAAATGTTGATAAGACATTCATAAATATTTAAAATAAATATATATTAGAATAAATCATCAATTTAATTAACTAAAAGAAATTAAATAATCATAATCCGATTATGTAGTCCTAAAAAAGAAAATTTAGTTTATAATTAAATTAAAAAAAAATCATAATTCTAGATATAAAGAATAAAGAAGAAGAAAAACTATTAAAAGGGAATTTGAGTTATAGTGTGTTCGTCTCCGTTTTGTGTTGTTCTTCTCTTTCGTTTGGTCCCTCACTCACACTCTCTCTCTCTCTTTATCAGTCTAAAACTCTCAAAGCTCGTCCAAAAATAAGTCCTCTTTATAGATTTTTTTTCCACTCAATGCTAAAATAGTAATAAAAAGATGTTTCAACACTTTTGAACCCGCAAAGGTCCAAACACCGGCATTAAGGTGCTCACAAATTTTTCCCTTTCCTTCTTTCTTTCTTTCTTTTTTTTTTTCAATTTCTGATGTTGGCTTAAGAATCACCCGCAGTCGAAACTCGTAAGCTCGCACGCTAACATAAAACAAACACGCCAACATGACTACGTGTAACAAGAGCACAAACCAGATGCACGCAGGTTGAGCCGCATATGATCCAACTGCTGCAAGAAAACCACGGTTGCACTGATGCTAGGCCCCACTTGTTGGCTCACACCATTTTATAAATTTAATTCTAATTTATTATACTAAAAATTACATTAAAAATAATATTTCTTTCTATTCTTTATTTTTTTGTTTTTAACAATTAATTTATTTTACAAAATTGTTACATCTATATATTACTTGACACATTATTGCAAATTATTAGAAAAAGAATATTCTAATAAGTTAACAATACTAAAAATAAATAAATTACTTTTTATTAACTAAATATTGCATTTGATAAAATATTAAGAAAAAAGCACAACGTTTGTTTAGGAGGATCCAACACTATTCTTTTAGAGTACTAAATTATTTTTTTTTAGTTATGTTGACATTATATTAGTTTCTTGTTGAAATAAACTAATTTTTGTTTGTCTGTCCTTACTAAACAATCACAGTGGAACGACAATTTTCTACTTTCTTTCTTTTCTATTTTTTCTCTCTCTTATTTTCTTTCTTCTCTGGCAAACATAACCTAACCAAGGTGGAGATTTATCATAAGTAGTTAAAATTAGCTACCATTTAGCCAATAAAGAAGCTATATAATTTATGGCTTGCCTTCTTTAGGTGTGGTAGTATCAAATCACTTCTGCATGCTTTGTTCTCATGTGCATAGGCTGAGTAGGTGTGGAAGAAATTTAGTTAAAGCTAAATTACACGATGATGTTATCTCTCCTAGGTAGTTTTTAGAACTTGGAGAAAGAGAGTTTTCAGTAACTCTGTATTTGTCTTTGGAGTATATGGTCTGAATGCAACTATGTTGTTCACGGTGGTTTGGATCGTTCTTTTGAGGCTTAAGTCTGAGAATATGTAGCTATAACAAAATCTTTAAAGGTCAANGAATTATATGAGCTTATTTGGCATGTCTTTTAAAGATCTTTTGGAACTCAAAGTTATTTTTGAGATTTTTCAGGAGAATTCTTATAACGTCCTTTATAAATTAAAATATATTTTTAATAAAGTATGAACTCACTAGTTTTTTCAAAACAATCTTCTTAAATTTTTATTTTAGAAAGTAAAAATTATCACAAATAAATTGATAATGTGTATACTATGGTTGTGGATTCTCAATGTTTTTTAGTGTCTTTTAAGCCAAAATTGTAGAACTTTTTTTTCAATACGAGAGGCATTGTGTCACTGCCTGGCGTGCGAGGTCACTATAGTTATTAAAAGTATCAAAATGGATTGGGTCAAATGGGCCGGCCCGTAGCCTATTATTTTGGCCCACAGGCCGGCGTAGCCCGGCCAGCATTATGACAGGCCTGGGCTCGGCCTGACTCTAGGTTAGGGTCGGGCTGGACTATATGTTTAAGCCCGTCAGGCTAGGCCGGGCCAGCTTGCTAATCTAGCCCGCCCACCAAAAATAATTTTTAAAATTTTTAAAAAAAAAATAAATTTAAATACAAACTTTTTCCAATACTTATAAATATACATTTCTTCGCTCTCTTTTTTTTTTCACACTTTCAAATTTCAATCTAATTCAAAATAATTTTTCAATACTTAAACTTTTTATCAACTATTCTACTTATATACTTTTAGTTTATTTAATTATTTTTACACTTTTATCAATAGGAAAAAAATATAAAATATTATTTGTTTTTTCATAAATTTTATTTTAATATTTTCAACTAATTATACAAATAATAATCTTATTTTTTTGAATTTTTTTAAAATTTAAAATTAGGCCAAAAACTAGCCCGTTTTGGCCCATTCCGGACCGAACCTACGAGCTAGATTAGGCTATATTTTAAAATTTCGGGTACCCAACCTGCTTTCTTAGACGGACCGGCCCATTCTACCTCCAAGCCTGCCCGCCCGCCCATTTTGACACGTAGTTATTGAGTCGTGATGTGCTCAAAGTTATTCATGGTTTCAAGTCCAGCTCTCCTCTTGGTCCTTCGGATTTCAATTATAGTGATGCCAAGTCTTTATTTAATTTTATTAGTTGTGGTTCCTATCTTTCCCTATATATACATAGTTCAGTAAATTTGATGGAAACGTGTGTAACTAAAAATCCAAAAACTGAATATTCAACTGCAGGTATTTTGGTCAAACTTTTAATCTCAAAAAAGGACATATGTAAAAAGATGCGTGTAACTAAAAATCCATTGTCAAGAAAACTGAATATTCAACTGCAGGTATTTTGGTCAAACTTTTAATCTCAAAAAAGGACATATGTAAAAAGATGCGTGTCCAATTTTCCACTGATTTAAGAACACAGGGAGACATTTGGTTAGTTGGAAAGTTCAAAAGGCTATCCTAGTCTTCGGGATGATTTTGACATATAGAATTAAGTAAATGATTACCCTTGACATTTAATTTATTTTACAAAATTGCTACATTTGATATATTACTTGATACATTATTGCAAATTATTAGAAAAAAAATATTCTAATAAGTTAACAATACTAAAAATAAATAAATTACTTTTTATTAACTAAATATTGCATTTGATAAAATATTAAGAAAAAAATACAACGTTTAGGAGGATCCAACACTAATCTTTTAGAGTACTAAATTATTTTTTTTTAGTTATGTTGACATTGTATTAGTTTCTTTCTGAAATAAAATAATTTTTTGTTTGTTTGTCCTTACTAAACAATCACAGTGGAA